>JBBPRT010000106.1:0-23631 GCA_038093175.1 Boletus hoseneyae
TATGATGAGTGAAAGAAGAGTGAAAACGCAGCATATAAGGTTCTGAACTATAACACTACCCCTCATTCACCAGCTTCAAGGTCTAATCTCAAGTTGGTGAATTCTGAATAGGAGGGACTGAATAGAGAGAATAGAGACGTAAATTGGTCTGGAGATATCCCACGAATAGGACATGGAGCCGCAGGGTGAGTTGTGTGAAAGTTATTGATAGTGTCTTGGGCATGTTTGAGATTAATGGCAGGTTCCCAGGTGTGATCCACCTTGTTCCATCCTTTCCAATAGATGAGGTATTGTAGTTTTCTGTAGTAAAGTTATGATTGGATGATATAGTCCACTTTGTATTCTTCGTGATGATCTTCTGTCACAGTAACAGCATCGGGTTTGTACATGTTTTGCCTGGCTAGCGGGGCTTTATAGGGTTTAACGCGGGAAATATTGATGGTAGGATGAATAGATATGGAGGAGGGAAGGATGATGGTGATGGCATTAGGGAGTACAGCAGAGATACAAAGGAGGGAAGGATGAGGATGACAGCATTAGGGAGTATGGCAGAGATACAAAGGAGGGAAGGACGAGGATGACAGCATTAGGGAGTATGGCAGAGATACGGTAAGGGCCGATGAACTTTTGTGTTAATTTACAAGCAGGATAGGAAAGGAAAAGGTGATCCGTGGAGAGCCAGATGAGATCACTGATAGAATATGTGGGAGCATTAGAGCATTTGGATTCTTGTGTGTGCCACATCCGGTTGCATGTTCTCTGAAGTGTTGCTTTGATTTTGTTATGGGAGCAACCAAGGTTTTTGGTGAACGACCCCCCAGGGGTTTTAGTGGAGACTGTGGGTTCTGATCCCATGCAAGGCGAGTAGTTTTGTGTGACTGAGAATGGCGAAGTACCTGTTGCCATTGTGATGGCATTATTGTGTGCGAATTGGGCCATCTTTAGTATCGATGCCCAAGAATCCTGATTTTTTGCCACATAGGCTCATAGATATGCGAGGATCTCCTGATTGACCCTCTCCGTTTGTCTGTCTGTCTGTGGGTGATATGCTGTGAACAGCTTTTGCTGTATGCTGAGGACTTTACACAACTCTCTTGTGAACTCCAAGATGAATTGTGGTCCCCTGTCAGATAGAATAGTGTTAGGGAGTCTATGGAGACACCATACGTGGTCACTAAATAAAGAAGCGAAATCTGAGGAAGAAGTGGGTTTCATACAGGGAAAAAGAACAATCTCTTTAGAAAAACAGTCAACAACAACCCCTATAGAATCAAAACCGTTAGAAGAGGGAAGTCCTGTGACATAATTGATAGAAATGTTCTCCCATGAATGGGAAGCAACAGGAAGGGGTAAAAGTTTTCCTGCTGGTGGCTTTGACAAACCCTTCGTGAGGGAGCACAGCTGACAATGTTCAATGTAAGTAGAAATGTCTTTGGTAGCACTAGGCCATCAGTAAAACTTTTTAATGGAAGCAATGGTATGGTTACAGCTAGGGTGACCAGTGACTGGAGAATTGTGAAAGATAGAAATAAGTTCATTTCAAAGAGAAGGTGGCATGAAAACAATGCCATTCGAATTTCTGAAAAGTCTGTCCGTTGCATAGTACTCATACTTGTTGACTGCATCAATATTTAACCTAGAGGATTCCATGCATAATTTAGTTTCAAAATTTGGGGCAAGAGACGTAGAAGAGATGGCTTGTACTCCAGTGGAGCCAAACCCTTTGTTGTTGTGTTCTGACTTGTCAAGAGTCCTTGTTTCTAAAAGAGTTGGGTTTTCTATTTCTTCAATAATTAGTTGTATGATGTAGTCAAATTTGGAAATGTGAAAGGAGGAATTGGAATGGTTGAAGAGAATTACACCAATTTCTCCCCTATAATCGGCGTCAATGACTCTGGTCTTGACATTGATTTTATGCTTGAAGGCAAGGCCTGAACATGGTGCAATTCTTCTGTAGGTTCCGATTAGAAGCTAGATCTTGATATGGGTGGGGAGAAGTTTCTGATCATAGGTGGGGATATCAAGATCAGTGGTGGAGTACAGCTCAAAGCCTGCAGCGGATGAAGAGCCCTTTGAGGGTAAGTGGGCATCGGGGGAGGTCAGCTGTACAGGAATAAATAAAAAGGAGAATCAAAGAACATCAGAAGGGAAAATGGTAATGTTTTCGTTTAATTTATTGATTGCGTCACCATGATCAGGGCAACGAGAGAGGGTGTCGGCATGTCTGTTCATGTTGCCAGGTTTGTAAATGAGTGTATAATTGAACTCTTGAAGGAGTTCATACCATTGCGCTTGGTGACCCAAAAGCATCTGAGGCTTTTTCCAGTATTTGAGATTTTTATGATCTGTCCAAATCTCGAAGTTAGCCTTTCCAATGAGATAGTGGTGCCACTCCTCAAGAGCACATATAATAGCTAGCAACTCCTTATCATAGACTGGATAGTTGTGCTCGGCAGAAGGAAAAGAATGAGAATGAAAGATGCAAGGGCGCTACAACTTATCCTCCTCTAGGATCAATAATACCGCACCAGTGGTGATATCACTAGCATCTGTTTCAATGCGCATGTCCTTGGTGGAGTCAGGAAAAGCCAGTAGCGGTGCGGTGGTAGATTGTTTTTTGAGCATGTTAAACACTTTTTGTTGTGCCTCCCCTCAGATGTATGGAACATTTTTCTTGGTGAGGTTGTTGAGGGGACGGGCAATCTGTTCAAAACCATTAATGAAACGACAATAATAATTGCAAAGTCCAAGGAAAAATTGAAGTTGTTTTAGTTTGGTAGGCATTGGCCAGTCAAGGATGGCATTGACCTTTTTCGGTTGCATACCGACACCGTCGGTGGAGACAGTCATGCCTAGAAAGTCAACTTTGTCAGTGTTAAATACACATTTTTTGGGTTTTGCGTAAAGGTCATTCTCGTGAAGCCTGTGGAGAACTTTCTTGACAACCTCCAAGTGTTCCTTGTGGGATTTGTTTTTTGTAAAAATACACATATCATCAAGATAGACGATGATGACGGCGTACATGTTGTTGAAGATGTTGTTCATCATCTGCTGGAAAGTTGGAGGAGAGTTAGTCATTCCAAAGTACATGATGACTGGCTCGTATGCTCTGAGTGGCATTATAAACACTGCTTTCCATTCATCGCCTTCTTTGATGTGGACATTATTATAGCCCCATCGCAGACCTAGGCAGGTGAATTTATCTACACCCTTGAGGTGGTCGACAAGAGAAGAAATGAGAGGAAGAGGGTAAGAATTTGTGATAGTACCCTCGTTTAAATACCTATAGTCCATTATAAGGCGTTTTTCACCTGTTTTCTTGGGAATAAAGAATACCGGTGCAGTTTGTGGAGACTTGGAAGGATGGATATAGCCCTTCTCTTGCTCAGAAGCTATAAAGTTACAGACTTTGTCTAGTTCACCATTGGAAAGGGGAATTACCCGACCCTTTTTGGGTACAAAGTTGGGTTTAAGGTTGATGGTGTGGTCCCATGGTTTGTGGACTGGCATCCATTTGGATTCTTCTTTGCTAAAGACGTTGAGGAACTTGTGATATTGAGGTGGCACTTTTTCGGCAATGCCCTTCTTGACAAAATGTATAGATGAATCCCAGATTCCATGAACAAGGTTTGCTGCATTGATCGTAACACAGTTACGAGTGCAGCGACAAAAGTTGATCGTTTTTTCAACCCAGTCGATGAGGAGGTTGTGGCGTTTAAACTAGTCATATCCTAAATAAATTTTATGAGTTCCTAAATTTGTTATCAGAGCATCTATGCCCTTCGAGTGTCCTTGATAAGATAAGACTAAAGAAATATAATTAGTGATTTCTCCATGTGATGACGTCGAGCCATCAGTGTTGGAGATAGAGTGAGGGAAAGATAATTTTTTGGTTGGGATACTGAGTGACTGTACTCATTTTTTGTCCACAAAAGTTTGGCAGGTACCAGAATCAAGTAGCACTTTTTCTATTGTTTTTTGCCATTTCAAGTCATTTTTGTAATAGATATTGGTGGTGATTTTGAATTCATTGCCATCGGGAATGATCCTCAGGTTAAGGTTAGTAGGAAAGGATTTTAAAGATGAAAATGATTTGATGGAGAATTTTTTATTTTTACCAGGAGAATTAAGCACACTATTTTTTACTTCTGGTGCTGCACTCAAGTAAGACACTCCTTCAGAAGGTGTAAGAGAACTAGATGAAACAAAGTTCAATGAGTCTATGTCAACTACCTCACCGTCCATCTCCCATAAGATTGAGAAACAATTATGCAAAGGAGAAGAAGAAGAGAAAGAAAAACTATTGTCCTTGGCCGAATGAACACCTCCCAGGTTCATTCAGCTCGGCCTTTTCCCTTCAGTCCATCGGCAGCTAGCTGCTGGGCTTTTGCTGTAAACATATTGTAGTAGTAAGCTTTTGCTTTCTCTGTCTGTGATGGTGGGGCAGATGAGGGCGCTGGCAAAAGTGCGGAAGAGGGCAGGACAGGGGTGATAGCGATGGTCGGGGTGAGCTCGATCTTGCAGAGGTTGGAACAAGGCAGGATAAAACAGGTTTTACCCATGGTGGGATTGAATACCGGGCGACCATGAGGATGGCGAGGGTCCTTGCAATTTTGCAACAAGTGGCCAACCTTGTCACAATTGTAGCATTTGCACGTCCCTGTTAACAACTAGATGGTGCGTGTGTCCATGGGAGCTCCCCAACCTGGTTGGGGGCTGACCTCTGTGTAGCGAGATTCGGTTTCTTGTCGAAAAGGGTGACTACTGTGTTCCAATCGCATGTTGGTGATTTTCTTTCTGAGTTCCACCACCTCCGTCTGCCAGGTGGTAAGGTCATCCGTGATTGCTGGTTTGTGAATAGATAGCTAGAAATAAATGTTATTGTATGCCTGGAGGGTGCTTGCGGCAACCATGGCTATACCTGCATTGATCCTGTACAATTCGAACTGCTGTGTGAATACCTCCACAGGCATTGACCCTTGTCGCAATTCCATGAATTTTTTATAGGCCCCTTCCTTCAGGATGTTGATCCTGAAGAACTCCTCGACCTCTTTCTTAAGATTAGCTCAGACGGGCCAGCCACCTGGGTTGTTGGTACTGGTCTGGTATTTCTCTATCACGATTTGAGGAAAGTTTCTGCCCTACCAGTCATTTGGAGGAGGACCACAGCTGACTTCTGTCTGTTGTCCAATGTGTCATGGCATTGGACCCATGTTTCGATTTTGGTCCACCACGTGCAGTAGGTGGAGCAATTACTGTCCCAGTAGCCTGGTTTGGTGATTAGTTTGGCAGGAAATAACGAGGTGGAGGGAGCGGCAGTGGGCTATTGAAGGGAGAGGGACGTCTGCAATAGTTGTTGCATCTGTTGCATCTCATTTAGAATATCTTGCCATGTAGGTGCGGTTGGTGCGATGCTGGACATTCTGGTAGGGGACAGTGGGAGGGAAGGGAATGAAGAACAAAGAGATGGTGGGGCTGAATTTACTGGAGAAAGCGGGATGGGTGATGCAGGAGAGAGCAGGGCAGGAGAACGAATACTTCTCAAAGACCCACATTCTAAGGGCAAATAAATATTGGATGATGAGCCTTCTTAACCTGAGGCTGATGGTGACGTGAGAGAGCAGGGGTGTGTGTGTGCAGATGGGCGTGTTCTGGTGCCTGAACTTGCTCAGGTTTGGGGGTCAGAGGGAGTTGGTTGTTGGGGTCAAAATTGTTGGGAATGTGGAAGGCATAGGGGATTTCGTAATTGACAGGTGGTGGTGTGGGTTGATGTTCTAATTGAAAGTACTCAAGGGCTGCTGCTTCCTGTCATCGTTTGTAGCGAGACAAGAAGTGAGTGCGCATGAAATACAATGAAGGGCAACATAATGGGGTTGGGCTTCAGATAGTCCTATTCAGGTGAAACCGGATGGAAACCTTAGACAAAGAGAACTGGGAAAACACGTTTGACGAGGGCAGCAGTAATAAGGAGTCAATGTTCTTCAAGGTCGGCGAAGATAGTGATGACGACGTATAGATTGGCAACGGGGATGAACATAGTAAGAATATGTAGCATCCAGTAATGAGAATGAGTCGGCAAGTGCAGAAGAGGAATGGAGTGGTATTGAAAAGTCCAAGGCCCCCAAGGGAGAGTTAGACAGATGAATAGGACTAGGGAACAGACAACGTAAAGGTACAGTTTATATATGTAAGTAAGGGGCTTTAGAGTAGGTTGTCTGAGTCCTAATCGATTGAGGGCTAGTGTGAGAGATAGAAGAAAGAAGTGAGATAAGGAACATGCATAGAAAGCAAGGTGTCCGTGTGGTATGACCTTATAGATAAGGCGAGAGTCTGGACTGGGTCTGGACTTGAGGTCATGTGGTTCCCACAGTCACATGCAGAGATCATGTGACAAGGAAGAGCAGAATGTCACGTGATCTGAAAAGAGGTAAGTCATGTGACTGCAAAAGTGAAAATGCAGTGTATAAGGTCCTGAACTATAACATAAATTAGTGATCAAGTCAATAGAAAGTTGCTTAAAAGGTAGAGCGGAAGAGGAAGGGATAGGTGATAAGGGTGGAGTGGTGGGGTAAGTATTAACTTTGTTTTGCTGGTAAGTGGCATAATCAGCAATAAAGTTGTGAACAAAAGTTGCTAAAACAGCCAACCCCTTACTGATGGAGCAAGCACTTACTAGTCAAGTTAAGAATTAAGAACCTTAGACTGTGAGTATAAAGCTGGGAGAACTTTAAGAGAACAAGACTAAGGTTCTTTGAGATGGCAGCAAGTCTTATATACTATCCTACTTATATATACATGTTTGGTATGTTAGAACTGTATAATACCTATATAAGAATATACCCTTGACTCTTGGTGTAAGGCTGTGTGGATAAGGCTGTGCCAAATGCTGTACAAGCTAGAGTTGCTTTATGAGCTGTATGAGGCTATAAAAAGAAATCTAAGAAGGTTATATGAAATATGGCTATGGTCTAATATAGCCCTCGGGTAAGATCCATTGGCTTGTGTGTTAGTCACATGACTTGTTTAGGGTAGGATTCTAATGGACTTGTTGATGAGCTATGATAGTTGTGGTTAAGAGATAGGGGTTATTAAACAAAGTGGCCATAGTTGAAACTGGATAGGAACCTGAACGAGTTAGACCTATGATACAGGTCTAACAAGTGATCTTATAGAGACGATGGTGCGAGAGTGAGTGTCGACTACGACGACGAGTGAGACGATGAACGTGTTGATTAGGATGGAGACGTAAAAAGTACGGAGCATCCGATAACGAGGATGAGATGGTAAGTGCAAGGGTAGGAAAGGGAGTAGTAAACAATAGTCTAAGGCCCCTAAGGGAGAGTTAGACAAGTGAATAGGACTGAGGAGAGACGACATAGAGATACGGTTTATATATGTAAGTAAGGAGGTTTAGGGTAGGTCGTCTGAGTCCGAAAAGGTTGAGGGCTAGTGTGAGAAGAGTAAAGATAAGAGAACATGAGGAAAGAGCAAGGTGTCCGTGAGGTGTGACATTATAGATAAGGTGAGAGTCTAGACCAGGTCTAGCCTCGAGGTCACGTGTTGTCCCACAGTCACGTGCAAAGTCACGTGATGGAGAAGAGCAGAATGTCACGTGATCTAAAGGGATACAAGTCAGGTGACTATGTCATGTGACTGCGAAAGTGAAAATGACTAAGTACGATGAAGTAAAGAAAAGTGAAAAACGTAGCGTGAGGGTTCTGAACTATAACAATAGTAAGTTAGAAAAAATAGAAACAAATAAGAGAAAATAGGGAAAAAATAGAGAGATCATAACAGGTGTCAGACCTAGCCATCAGAAGTCCCATTCAACAAGGGCCTTAGTGCAAAATTATCTGGCATGGCCTGAAGTAGGGATAGAGTATAGAGAGTGGAAAAAAGAAAGAACAACAAGATGAGGGAATGTATAGGTGAGAGTGGAAGAAGAGATAACCATTGTCAAAGGTTTAGTTCAAAAGGGAAGAATAAGGACAGAGAGGTGAGCTATTCTGAAGATTTTGCAAAGCATAAAGGCTAAGAAGATCAATGGAAGAGGAAGAGTGAATATGATTCAGAAGAGACAAGTTGAGTGTGGATATGATGGCAAGGTCAGAGAGGATGGCTGCATTAGTGTTATCCATGGAGGTATTGATTGAGTTCTTGCACAAGAAAGCATCAGCTAGGTTCATCTGAGAGTTAGGGGTGATCTTCCAAATGATATCAAAGTCTAGAAGAAAAGAGACCAGTGTGCCTGGCAATGAGATACAGTAGCTTTCAAGGTTCAAGGGTCTTTGAGATAGAAAAGATTCTTGTAGTTAGTAAGGATAATAAAAGAGTGTGGGATAGCAAGAAGATATTCCCAACATTCTTTGAGGGTTAGGATGACTTCTCTATCATAGATATTGTAATTACAATTGGTGGAGGAGAAGGTTTTGGAGAAATAAGCACAAGGGTAAAGATCATCATTGATGTCTGTTTAAAGGAGTACTGCTTCTACAAGAAAGAAGGTGTTTATCATGAGAGGAAATGATTTGATGGTATCTAGGAGGGATAAAATGAGGGCAGTAGTGAAGGCCTTTTTAAAGGATGAAAAGGTGTGATCCTGGAGGTTGTGGTCAATGACATGATTATAAGGTTGATGAGAAGGAAGTACATTGAAAGTTGTCTTAGCGAATACATTTTAGTAGTTTTGATACCACAAAGAAAGATCTTGTTCTTTAAGGATCTCTTGTTGTGTGAGTTAGGTGGAGAGTATGATCTTGTTGATAGATGTGGGGATTTCTTGAGACATAAAGATTATTTTAGTTTATTAGTTTATGATGGGGTTTCATTTGTGGAGCCAAAATAGGCTAAGGATGATCTGTTATTTTTCCAAAGCAGTTACTATCAGATCAACATTGTTGGAGAGTGAGGAAGAGGTTATTTGTATGGATATCTTCCATTTGATGGTTTCTTGGTGGTTTGTGGAACCATCAGCATTGTAGGTGGTTAGAGGTTACTTTAAAGGGTGGATCCCAAGATGAAGAAATGGAACAAGACTAGGATCAATGAAGTTACTGGAAACTTCAAAGTCAATGAGAGCTATGGTTATGATGGTTTGTAAATGCATTTGTAGATGAAGAGGGATGCAAATAGCTTTCTGATTTGATAGTCCTACTAGTATAATAAGAGAAGAAGATGTTATGGCATCTTTTCTGTTAAAAAATCTAAGGTAGTGATGTCTTTTGACTTGTTTTTCTCAAAGTAAATTTTGAGGGTTTGAAGAATTGCTCTTTTATCCTTCCTAGAGGTGTGGAAGAAGTTCATGTAGTTTTCTAAGGTAGAGAGGGTTTTTTAAGAGGGAAAAGAGGTAGAAGGTGTTATAGCAATAGAAGAAAGAAATGGTAGTGGATTGATTCCTTTGGGAATGTGGGCATTAGTTAGAAGATTAAGGGTATCGAGTGGAGTTGTGGCTGGTTTTGCAATAGTGGAAGCAACATTCTTCTTTGATGTAGTTGGCTTATTTAATGGAGGTAAGTTTGGAGAGGCAAATGTTGTCTACACCTATGGGATTTGGATTAAAGGTGGTGAAAGGGTAAGGATGGAATATAGTGGAAGAGAGGCAAGTTCCTTTTCAGAGGGAGGCAATATTGTATGTGCTTTCTAATCATAGGAATGTTTCACTTTTTCAATCCATTCTTGAATGGTGATGAGTATTGTAGACATAAAGAGGATCATGGTGGTGATTTGTTGGTTAATTTCAAGGAAAAATAGATTAATGAGTGTGATGTTGTCAGAGACCCCTGCTTTGACAGTGAGGTTTTAGAAATCAGTAATGTATTTTTGGAAACCATCATCTATGATTGCAGGGAACCTAGCTGGCAAAATATTCCACCTCCTCCAGTGGAAAAGCCATGGCCAGAAATATTGGTCGACCATCCAGGTTCATTATCTTCTATGTGAATATCTATGTCTAATAAAACCTTTTACAGATGTTACAACATCTACATTAGTGCATAAATTACAGAGGATGGCCTTCCCACCACCGCCAACCACTCTTAACATCATGGATCCGGAGATACAGGAGGTGCCTGTGAGGCTGTCTGTGCACCACCAGAGTCCATCATACTGGGTGCTTCTGTCCCCTCCTCTTGGCCATCCCAACATCGACAATCCGAGTACATTTATACAGCATTGTTTTGGTTGTTTTGGGTTTCATTTCCCTTCACTGCCTGAAGAAGAGCCCGACTTACAGTGCAACATTCCAAGCAGCTGCAATGAAAATGAAGCATCACAGGTAGAGAGCAGCAAACCAAGTGCATCTCCTGCCTTGGCATCGCCACCCCACACCTTTAGCATATTCCAGGCCATAGCATGCCCAATCCGATTTAGTGGTGCTCCCAGTATTACAGCGCAATGACAGGGAGGATAAGCTGATCCATGTTGAATGTGAGCTGGAAAGGCCTGGTTTGTGCAATACATATTTGTTGCATATTTGATCTGATATTTATTCTCCACAGATGCAAATGTTATAGCTGAAGAACAGGACTGATCAGAGTGCAAAGGATTTATAATTGACAAGAGCGTCATGTTAGGTAGGTTCTTTGAGTCTCTGCTGTTAAAGGTGTGCTGTCTATCTGATAGTGAGTTAGATACATTGGCCACTCATATCACCTTCGAGGAGGAATCTGCAGTATGAAAGCTCACATTTAATCTGGAACTCAACGAACCAGTTGCAATTGCAGTGATATTAGTGTGTATTGGAACAAATTCATGGATGGCACTCTTAAGTGGGATAGGTTACTACATGAACGGAAGATCCTGTTGGAACAACTAGGACAAGTTCAATGTGCACTGAGTAGATTAAGCATTTAATACCTATCATACATGTATATGTAGTTCTACATTAAAACTCTATTTTGTTAGTTGTGGGCCATATATAGATGGCCGCTACATGCTACAATTCATATGCAAGAGGTGGCCATCTACCCATTAGTGGTCACATATGAGGAGACCGCCAAAACAGCCAGAGATGGTCCTTGGATACTCATGAGAAGGCCTATTGTAGATAGGTAACCACATACTAGGAGGCCTGCAATTCCAACATACAAATGGGTCGTCACATATGAGAAGGCCATCAAAACTGTCAGGTATGCTCTAGGGACCTCAAGGAACAACAGCTGCCCACACTCCTAGAATATGCAAGATTGTGTCTGGAATGTTTTCCCACCAGTCTGGTCTATGGTTGGTAGTGGATGAGTGAGGTAAACCAATGCAAACAAGAAACATCATACCTGAATTTATGTGCATCTGGTTGATCACCAGGATGGGGATAAGAATCAAGTCACTTTTCTGATTCTGTACAGAAGGGCAAAGAAATACATTGGGATCATATTATATCAGGCCTGGCACATAGATGTACCTAGGTGATGGAGTCACATACAACACTTCATATAATATACACATAGTCTCTTTTACAACAGCATTAAGGTAAGGAAGTGTCAGATTGTGACAGCCCTTTTGAGTACATTTAGTTTCTTGTTCGCATTTAGAGCATCAAAGTTGTAGTTGAAACCTAGCACCCTTTAGTTGTGCTTTCTTAAGGAGATCAGGAAGTAAGTGCCAAAAACTAGCCTGTAAGACTGATAAATAGCAGAGCATCAAAGTGTGTGCCTTTTCCAGTGGGGACCTGGGCAGTAGTTTCAGATGGTCAGACCCATCCATTATGAAGCTGTGTTACACAATGGCTAGATCAATGTTTAGTATGGATCTAAACATCACCCTAAATGTGGGGGCTAGACTTGGAGGTTACTTTCATGTTTAACTTGTTAATGTTTTGTTAGAGAACTAGACACTGGCAAAAATTTGAAGTTTTTACGTGCACTTCATCTTGGATGAAGTGTAAAGTCAAACAATAAATTTCCCCACTCACGAACTGTGCATCAAAATACCATGTTTAGCACAAGTTTTGGCAGCATTTGTACAGCCATCTAAAATTTGATATAGTGACCAACATACATAAAAATTTGATTTTTCAAGTTTGGCTAGTGATCAAATGTAAACCTTTAATGAAAAGTTTTGAACACATTGAAATGCATTCGCAAACTAGATCAGTGTCCATCCAACAGCCAATGATTCTCTAGATACCCAGCCAATGAGAAATCATCCCCCAGTAACTGTTGATCAATGTCATATTTTAGTGTTCTAATGAATGCCCTCCAGATACTTAGAGGGTTAGCGCTGCTAGCTTTGGCAGTGTTGTCAATCATCAAAGCTTGATATCAGTGTGTGCTGGAATGTCAATTACAAAATCCAAATCCCTGAAGGCATCAGTTTAGATGTATGCATGAAATCAGTAATACCCAGCGATCCTAACCTTTGCACCATTCCAAACCATGCTGCAACATGCACTTTGTGGCCACCAGTGAGAAGAAAAATTCCACTTCATCCTCTCTTGTGCAGCTGTGCATTTCTGAAACCAATGCTTTGCATTAGGCCTAGCTGCTTGACACCACCACATGACATTTGCAGCAGCAATCTCTAACTTCATCTGCCCTGCAATGTATGCATCAATCATGTCTGGAAAGGTGCTGAAAAACAATGCATCACCTTGCTTCCTGTATGCAAGTCCTTCAGTGTTTCAATGAATCAGTTCACATTTGCATCATAATAATGATGTTGACTGGCATGCTAGACTCAGTCAGTCATCTGGTGCATAAAAACAGCAGCAGATTTACTGCAGAAGGCTGGTGAGCTTTGAGACCAGCCTTCCTCATAGCTGTTCCACCTCTTTGTGCATGATTGTCAAACAGCCATTGAGGCCCCCTAACTCTTGATGATATCATTTTAGGCATGGTCATTGAGGGCTAAATGATGCATGCACTTTTCCTGGATTTGCTGGAAAACAGTAATATGTTTGCTCACACTGCATTGGTTTTTCCTATCCATGATCAAGAGTGTTAACCTGCCAAGTTTATTATTAACAGCCTATACAGCATTTGTCTTGAGTATTTCCAGACATATTCACCAGATCTTAATCCTACCCATCAAGTAGTCAGCCAAATACAGCCATTGGTTGTTGATGGCTCAGAAAATGTACACATATGCATGTATACAGTGAGGTGCAAAACCGTTGCAATGCCTAACTCCAAACCAGGGTGCGAAGCGCCCTACAATCACTTGTGGGAATTTCACTTTGCTTTGGTGGGAACAAATAAAGTACAAACCCTTAGCTACACCTTTGTCCCCAGGGTCATGTGATTTTGCTTACATACTGCAAAAATACATCCATTTCAAAACACCAATATCATTGCAACAGTTTTGCACCTTTTGCTTTTCAGGGTATATTAGTACTTGGTATAGCCTCCCTTTGACTTAATAACTGCTTCAATCCTTCTAGGCATGCTCTCTATCAACTTCTGACACTCTTCAACTGCTATCCCCTCCCAATCAACCTGAACTCTCCCATAATTCATGAATCCCCTTAGGAGAGGAATTATGCTCTGCTAGTCTTCTTTTGAGATAACCTCAGAGATGCTCAATGGGGTTGAGGTCAGGAGACTGTGCAGGCCATACCATAGTATGAAAATCCTGCTCCTAAAGTCAATCCTTCACCTTCTTGTAAGTATGTTTGAGGTCATTGTTCTGCTGAAAGATGATGTCAGGAGGATTAAGACCATAAAACTGCAAAGAATTGCGCAGTTCATCCTTCAAAATCTGAAGGTAAAGGTCCTCATCCATCCTACCATCAATCTTGGTAGCATAGCCAACTCCCTGCCAAGTCATACAGCTCCACATCATCAAAGAACCTCCTCCAAACTTCATTATACCTTTTATCAGCCTATCACTTAGCCCTTCCCCTGCCTTTTTCCACACCCACTTTCACCCATCTGATTCTAGGTGATTGATTTTGGTCACATCAGACCATACTACCTTCTTCCAGTCCTCCAGAGTCCAATCTTTATGAGCATAAGCAAAGTCTAGACAAGCCTTACAATGCTTAGCTGAAAGAAGAGGCCATTTGGACTTGACCACAGCTTTCATACCTGTCTTTCTCAACTGTCTGTGCACTGTGGAGGTAGAGAGAGGCTAGTTGACTATATTGGTGAGTGCCTTGGTCACCTGAACAGCATTCTCTGCCTTTTCAGAAAAGATAAGACAAATAGCATGCTGGATATTGGCAGAGGAAAGCTTGGATGGATGACCTCCAGTAGCTTTTTGGAGCTCAGAACACTCTTTGAAGTGTAATCTGGATATGGTAGACACATTAAGACCAGTAGTGGATGCAATGGAGTGAGCAGATTGGCCAGCATCAAGCATAGAGAGGATGGTTTGTTTTTGAGTAGGAGAGATGGTTCTCATGATGGTTGTGGTTGGAAACAAAGATGTGTGTGAACTATTTTAAACTCAGACATGGTTCTAATATGTGTATGTTTGTTTGTATGACCAAACATAACCAAATAACACTTGATTTCAATGTAATGAGTAAAGAGTACAAAACTGTTGCAATGGTATTGATGTTTTGAAATGGCTGTATCTTTGCAGTATGTAAGCAAAATCACATGACCCTGGGGGACAGAGTTGTAGCTAAGGGTCTGTACTTTATTTGTTCCCACCAAAGCAAAGTGAAATTCCCACAAGTGATTGCAGGGTACTTCACGCCCTGGTTTGAGGTTAGGCATTGCAACGGTTTTGCACCTCACTGTATCTTTATGCTTGCATGGTGCTATGTAGCATAATGAGTGTGTATCCATCCAGTGCCTTCCTAATAGAACATACAGTACATAAACTCCATACAATTGTCATTGTTTTTGCAAACAGCTGCAGGTGTGGACAATAGTCTTTGTCGTGTGATGCAACCAACTTCATTTCAAAGTGTTCCCCATTGTTTGAGCATGAGAATGTATTACCTGAGGGGCTTCTTAAGGTGTTGGATTCATGACAGCAACTGAACGTTTCATAATCACTACCACCAGAATCATGCCCCACAAGCAACCCAACCATCACAAAGTGAGGCTGGACACTGTATGTGCCAGCTGGGGCAAGGCAGACCATTGGATGTGATCAAAAACCCAGTACATGACCCCCAGGATGCGGCGTGCAATGGATGAATGTGAAAGACAGTATATTGCAATCCAGTTGTGATCTGATGATGACAACTTAACCATGCAGCAGCCAATCATTTTAGTCCAGTGGGAACACACACCACACCACTCATCTGGAACTTAACAGTGCCTATTGCAACTGCTGCAGGCACAAGGCCAATTTTACATGGCTGTACCAACTGCAAGGCAATTGTCTGCATCCAACTCACAAGAGCAAAGAAGGCTGTGTGAATATATGTGCCAGTGCAGTACACCATCATGGTTGACATGGCAGATCTCTGCTAATATGTCAATCCCTCTGACAGGAAGTCAGACCCTCTTGTTATATTACTCATGCTCATTTGATGAAACATGCAGACTGATGTTGAGATGATATATGCATGGGCTTGTCGATGATTATCTCTGCATTAGAGTACACCTGTATGAGATTCACCATTTGCAAAGGATTGGTAATCTGGACATGTGAACATGTAGCACAAAGGATGGAAATGATTTGAAACGATTGAAAATAAAAATAAGCACATGATCATACTCCTTTGACAAAACTTTGTAAGCCTCCCAGATTGGCCAAAAAACACCCAGACAAGGGACCCTAAGAGGGTTATGGGTTCAATAGAGACACCAAGAATGCCCAAAATCCACACTTTTCAGAATGCTGATTGACAGTTACTTGGTAGCCACTATTCGAGCCATAACTTATCTAATTGGGGGCAAAACACATTGTTGAATATATTCTTATTGCTACGCAAACTGAACAGACATACAGAAAAGATAAGGCGACCTGTATGCATGGCAAAGTCTGCTATGTTCAAGTTTGTGACAAGGATATATTGTTATCAACAACATTTCGATACAGCTGGTTGTTCACGAATCACTCAAAACAATGCATTTTGAACATGTTCATAGCATACTATCAACTTAGGTTTAGTGAGTTCATGCAAATATTCTGACATAGGTGCTTTCGACCTGATGAAAACAGTGCAAATGGGAGGAGATATTTCTGTTAATGGTAGACAAAGTATAGTCAATAGTCAATCTGGTTGCTGAGGGAAGTTGATTATATCATTCATAATGAAGTAAACTACTTAACAGAATGTTCGTTCACCTGAACATGACAATGTGCAGAAAAAAGTTGCCAATGTATTCAATTGTATGATAGTAATTTACATATAGACATATCATTTAAGTACTTGCAAGTGTACTTCTACAATGGCCAGGTAATAGACAAACAAAAGAGACATCATGATCAAGGTGGTAATAGTGATTCTCTATGCATCGCCGTCTTATGCTGATTACTGATATATCAGTTCACATCGCCACCACCTATGCGCTGTGACAGCCTGGGATCTCTACTACTTACATAAAGTAATATGATATCAACACTACTACTAACAGATTGAATACACCATCTGCATATACACGCTTGCATGCACCCAAATATGCATGCAGTAGGACTGCCAGTGGGGGCAGGGCAAAGGGTATGTGTATGTGATTCACACTCATGGGCAGTAATATTCACTATAGTTGTTGTCGCTGACAGGGTGATAGGTTGTAGCAATAATAGTTGTAGCACTAATAACCAAATTCAATGGGGACAGTTTTCTTCATCACGTTAGAGGGCAGTTGTGCAAGTGCTAGCAGCGGGGTAAAAGAGGTGATCAGTCAGGTCTTTGGCAAGCTGTGCAATCAACAAGAACCAAGGACATTGCTGGTCCCATAGGCTGGGCAGGAATAGCCTATCTTATTTGACCAGAATTGACAAGTCTCAATGCACATCCTGTTGAAGGATACAGTATTTCACTTGCAAATAGCTCTTTCTTGCTTACTAGTACCAGAACTAGTTTTACATGCCTACACTTAGTCTTTCATTTCATAATTGCTTACTCTTGTCCATAATATATACACTTCACATAATATATACTATATGTGTCATCAGTCTGTTGACTGTACATCTTTTATTGCAAACAGAGATCCAGGGCTGCATTATGATTTCCCCTGCAGTGCTGTCATTAATCAGGCATGCCAGGGTCGGCCCTTCCAGTGTACAATGGGGTAGCTCTTGCGCTGATAGCACATGTTCTAATTACTTGAACTATCCCATTTGACAATGAGCCGTGTGCTGTAGACCTAACATGCAATGCACGGCCAGCTATTAATGAGTTGTTGTAGTTGTGCAGCACTCACATGCCCCCACTCATTTAAAAGCAGGGACAACCCTCCAGCATTACATTTAGAGGGCATGGCATGTGATGCATCACATGGCATCCACTAACAGGAAACTTGTAATGCTGATGGCACATGCTCTGAGGCCTCTGACATATCCACCTTGCGATGGTACCACAAGGAGAGAGGGAGCAAGTGAATCACATCCCATTATAAAACCTTCTGTAATCATGTACAAATATTTATATTTGCTAATCATACAGGTGTTGCACCACATAAGGAATTATGTAATCATCACCCACCTTGTTTGGCAATTGTGGTTCATAGATCCACACATTCTTGACCATATGTGGGAGTCAAAGGTCCATGCCACTATTGTTTACTACACTTGAAATGCAGTCGCTTATATGTACTATGGGCTATTCTTATCTATTGTGGCAATGGAAGTGAGCATAGTGCACCACCAAAAACAGAGTCAGACACTGCACAGCTCTACCCCTGTCTATCATAATAAACTGTGTTATGTTTTTAATTTCTGTGGTAGAAAATTATTCCCTACATTTGCTACATCATCTGATATTAGAAATAATTCCTGAGCCTAGGGAAGTGAGGGATTGAGCAGGAAGTGCAGAGGTCATCTAATCATCCATAAATGGATATGTGGCTGGTATTCTAAAACTGATAGCAATGTGTTGATACTATTAAATTGGCATTTCTAGTCTTTGGTTTCTAGAATCAACAAATGATGATGATGATGACAACTTCAGCACCCTCACCCTCACCATCACCCTCAGGCTTACCCTCGCTGTCAACACTCTCATTCTGTTGTTGTGCATGTGGATCTGCATGAGCACCATTGTTCAAATTTGTCCTTGCCCTTGCCCTCTCTGCCCAGGCACCTCTGCTCTCCATGCAGAAAGTGCATATGCATGTGCACATGCACACTGGCTCCCCCCTTCATGTGCCCTCTGCCACCCATATGCACTTTAAGTGATGTTTGAACTAGGGTAGAAAGTAGACTCTTGATCTTTTGTTATGCTAAATGCTTCTTTCAAGTGTTCAGTTGCGTGTTGTATTACACTTTAGAGAGAATGCTCATGAAGAGGTACAATACCATCCTAAAGAACACTAGAAGGTCTAGGATTGAAGAGGTTATTATGACAAGGGGGACAGAAATGAGGGACTCAGCAAGACTAAGGACACAAGAAAGACATGATGTATTGCATAGATCAAAAGTGGGTAATATAAGATATGTGATGAGATATATATGATTTCTATGTGAGAAAATAAAAGATTAAGGAAGGTTATGAAAGATGGGAAATACTTGCCATCATGAGAGAGATGGCTGTGAAAGGGATGTCATCTGTGTGGGAATAACAATATCAAAAGTGATATGACTATAAGAGGATAAGGAAGGAGAACCATAACAATGAGAAGCAAGAAGAGAAAAAGGAATGCTACATGCCACTGCTTGTTCAAAAACTTACTACTGTGGCTATCTTGTGCCTTATCATGCCTCAGTGTGACAAACTTAACAATCAATTCAATACTACTATTTGAACATCACCTTCCACACAAATATCCTCAACTATGTCAATTCAAAAACAAAGGATGGCTATTTGCCCAGTATGTATATAAAATCATATCTAGTAGGGTGCCAGGGGAGGCAGTGGATTTTCCCTATCTATAGGCATTATTAATTATGCAATGGAGACAAATCCTATTGCAGACATTCAGGCTAGGCCTCACCAGTGTGATCTTTAAATTAATACCACTGATAGTGGCTTAGGGAGCACTAAGGATAGCACCTCTACAAAAGGCAAGAAACATAAAGTTCCTATTGCTGTCCAGTATATTGACATCCTCTTTGAGTCTAGTAAAATCAATTCCACCACCACCATGCATCCCACTGCTTGTTATCGGACTCGCTATGATACACTTGGACTTATTTTACAAATGATCTTGTTATCTTATCTAGTTAAGTGACCGGACTGTCACTTGGATCTTATCTATTACCTCTAGGTACATCACATGACCTGGCACATGACATGCTGACACACAGGTCTGGGCCGACAACATTATAGTCTAGGCAATGATGTCATCATGACATCATACCTCATATCCACTGCATGGACTCCTAGTTTACTGGCCCTACATTGAGTACCCACACCTGCCTTTAACCATATTCTACATATATATACGACTCTCTGTACTCGATAGTCCCCCAGTTGATTCACTTGGTTCTTACCCAGTGTTACGATCCCTCTATTTTTCCCCTATTTTTCCATATTTTTCCCTATTTTTTCTAACTCGCTATGGCCACTTTTCTTGCTAGCCCCTATCTCCCAATCATGCCCACCATAGCTCGTCTACAAGTCTACTAGGAGCCTGCCCTGAACCAGTCACGTGACTTGCGCACAGACCAACGGACCTTACCCAAAGGCTGTACCAGAACATAGCCGCATGTCACACAGCACGGCCCACAGCCTTACATAGCCCCCTTAATCTCCACACACAGCCCAGTGCACAGCCTATCATAGCCACGTACCACACAGCCTCCTTCATCTCCGCGCATAGCCTGGCTCACAGCCTCGCACAGCCTCACATAGCCCACACAGCAAACACAGCTTGTACAGCATTTGGCACTGCCTTATAGCATAGCCTTGCACCATGGGTCAAGGGTACATCCTTATATAGGTACTGTACAGTTCTAGACACCAAACATGTACACACACAGTAGGATAGTATATAAGGCTCGTTGCCACTCCAGAGAACCTCAGTCTTGTTCTCTTGGAGTTCTCCCAACTTCATACCAGTCCTAGGCTCATAACTTGGCTAGAAAGCACCTGCTCCATTGATAAGGGGTTGGCTGTTTCACCCAGTTCCCTACATCCGAACTGCCTAAGCACTACAGTGGAGATGGCTGCCTTTCCCTTCTTGCCAGTTATGCTACTGTAAAAGGCATCCTCTCGCACGATATCACACATGTACTCCTCACTGCTTATTCTATTGACCTTGATGGTCTTCTCATTGCAGCAGTGCTCCGTAACACTGCTCCCTCTAGTATGGAAAAAAAATCATAGTTAGACATGACTGGCAATGATGCAGCATCAACCATCACATTATCTGCTCTCCCATTTTCCAACCCATTATCTGCTTTTTCTTACTTTGACAAATCATCTACTGGTTATTCTGCAAAAATAATAAATATTGCAGCAATGAAAACTGCAGCAGTTATGCCCACATCATGCAAGTCCATTGCCACTTAGAAGCATGCCCACACTATGGCAGAGATTTTCATACTCAGAATGCAAGGTTCCTTTAATCTCTTCACTTCTTTGCTCACAAACACCAACATCTCTACCAAAGACAAGGTGTTGGCATATTGAGAACTGCAAATGCAAATGCTACAGGAATAGGACAATAATTTTCCAAAGGATGTCAAAGTGTTTATTTGAGTGATGATTGTACATAATTCAGGATTCACAGAAGTGTATACATAAAGTATGGACAAGAATGAACATTTGAATTTTGTATGAGTGGAGGTTAAGGATTTGAGAAATAAATTTGATGCTAGAGAGCCTGTGCCAGTTGCCCTTCTTAATCCTTTCTAGCTGCTCTTTTTTTACACCATTCATTGTAGCTCATTGTACTTGCTATGCTTGCTGTACTTGTATTGATTTTATCACAAATCTTGATTGCTTTTTGGACTACCACCAGCAGATGAGTTTAAACAATATAAAAGATCAATACATATTATAGTAGTATGGTGGCAGATGTTACTGGTGATGTCATGATGTTTAAATGTAGTTTTAAACTTGATGGTGAAATTAGCAGAGGTTCCCATGGTAATAATAGCTCCTGAGATGATAAAGTCATGAAATATAAATGCCTAAGAGAGAGCTGACCCTTTGGTTATGAATGAAAGGGTGAATGCAATTTTCTTTACATTAGTGTTATAGACTTCCTTATTAACTTCAAGGTAGAACATGATAATAGCTTATTCAGTAGACACATCATACTAGCAGGCTTCAGAGGTACTGATGTGAAGTTTGGTAGGTTTGGGTGTCAATATAGTTAGAGATAGTAGTTGAGGACAGGTGAAGAGGGGGACTTATTGAATATGTATGAGACTAGGTGATATGGATGCATAGAGAATAACAAGGGTACCAGATAACTAGTGGCTAAGGTCAAGGGTTTATTCCTGCTCTTATTGAGTAGATAGTGTTTCATTAGAGGATTTCTCCTCTTTAGAGGTGGTATTTTTGTGGTTGAAAGTTTGAGATAAAGGGTTAGGTTGTCTCCACCAAAGATGGTAGGGTCTAGGTTTAAGGGTGGATGAGAAATGTTGGCTAACTGTGGCAATAGCAGGCCACAAGAGTTTATACTAGTTTTTTTATTATACTTGGCCCTAGTAGGAATGAGTGAAGCTTTGAAAGATGAAGAAAACAAGCTTTTAAGGTGATGACCTAAAGGGAGCTTCTTAGGTAGAGAGATTGGAAACTTTCCAACACAACCATAGGTCTTTGGAGTGTTACTCTGCTTATATAGATTTAGGTAATATGGTTTCATATGGATATGATATGTATGTATATGAATGCTATGAAAGACAGGAACGGATGATGAAGAGAGGGGATGGATAAGCATATAGCACTTTGATCCAGAGTGCACCTAATGGGCATGTGGGATAGCTGCAACCTCTGTAGTTAGTCATGTGCCAATAATGTATACAGCAGGAGGTGCTTGCTCATCTGGTAGGAGTTGCTGTTTCCTCCTAAGTCTAGCTCCAGCAATGGACGGGTGGAATGGTGTATTGTAAGAAGGCAGTGTGTATTTCCAGATGTGCCTGCATGTAAGGGGCTGGGATTTGTGTGACACCACAAATAAAGGAGAAATGAGTCTCCGGCCCATCTTTCTTTGACTTTAACCATATTGAAGGGGATGTTGCATAGTAGGTATTCCAGCATGGCACCAATGCAAATGCCATAGCCTTTCAAGGGTGGCAAGTTGGTAGTGAGGATGGCACTGTTGAGAACTTTGAGGAATTTGAAACATGTGAGGGGGGGGTGAAAGTTGACCAGGAGTGGTAGGCAAAAATTGGAGTGGAGATAGGTGGGTCATTAATGTGAAAATGATTGATGAGGGCATGTTCAGGGTTGTTTGGTCCTTTTTGCTGTGCTCAATTAACCTTTTTGCCTATGGGGGATTTTTTGATCTAGGGTGGGTGGAAACATGTGAGTTGGAGGCCGGAACGGTTGTACTACAAGGACACGCCTGCACATGTGATATGGCATGCAGGGTTGAAAGCCCTTAAGCCCAGAATGGTAAATTTGCCAGTGCGCACTGTCATGAAAAAGGTGGTGGTTGAGGCAAGCAAAGAAAGACAGTGGCATGTAAGGGGGATATGAGGTCTAAGTGGGTATGAATGGCCACAATGGTGGCCAGCATGTATGGTTCTCGTATGGGGTCTTTGGTGGTGGGTGGGGAAAGGTGACATGTGACCTTGAATAAGATGTCAGCCTCCTTCTCATTGGTGTTCCAGTTGAGTCCATGTATGGTGTGCCACACCTATATGGCACTAACATAATTTACCACTGTGAATGGGGGCGTGCATGCTGCCAAGTGCAAGATAAAAGTGGATATGGTGTTGGCCATGATAGGTGCTTGTTGGTCCTCTGGAATGGATTTGAAGTCACAGAAAGTGTAGAAGGCAAGTAATCCTGTGCCATATGTTTCTTTGGTGGAGTCTGCCCATGTGTGAGGCAAAATGCTAAGTAGGCGCTGTGTGTCCATGAGTTGTAGTGGAGTGTGGAGTGTCCTAGACTAGATGGGGTGTCAAGTGGTGAGGTGTTCTTTGGCTGAGCAGTAGGAGTGTAGTGGAGGAGGATTTGTGGAGGGTGCATAGGAAGATAAGATGGAGGAGGAGGATTTGAAAGAGGGTTAATGTGTGTAAGGTGTGTGCAATGCCTTAGCAAGGAGAGTGGGGCATGGTGGATTGGTTAGGGTGGGTTTATGGTCAGTTGAGGTTGTGGAGGTGGGAGGGAGTGTGGGATTAAGGAGGAAGGTGGTGATGTTGGTGTGGATTTGGATGTGTGGGAGGAGTAGGGCATGAGGGGGGGGTAAAGGCCACATTGGCATGGTTGTTGCTGCTTAGGACATATTGAGTTAAGATGTGGCGATCTGCATATATGAGATTGGGGATAAGCCATTTGAAGATGTGGTTGACATGCTTGTTTCTGCTGCATTCTCGGTGCCAGGCTTCAATGATCCCTTGGTTGTTGCTGCAGATGAGAAGGGCATCACTAGGTTGAGAGAGTATAAGAAGAGTGCAGACAAGTAGTTTGAAGCCAACAGCTTCAGTCCACCTGATTTCCTATTAGCTAGGCAT
>JBBPRT010000107.1:0-23600 GCA_038093175.1 Boletus hoseneyae
GTGTTGCACGGCAGGCAACGCGTCGCGCAACCCAGTTACATCAAACGGCTGCGCCGGCATCGACATCATCGACATGGGCACCTGCGACGCAAGTGGTGCCGGAGCCTGCCCGGAGCCAAAGAACCGTGCTGCATCTTGCTGCAACTCCGGGATGGGTGCATGCTGGGTTCGGAAATGCGCCTAATGGACACGAAGACGCACACGGTGGAAGACCACATGGGTCAATCAGTCAGCATCGCCCCACACGCAAGGGGAACACGGATATGCATATGCACATATATACGATGGAAGAGGGCGAACGGATGGAAGAAGGCGAACGGATGGAAGCACCGAACGGGGGCACGGAAAAACGGGAGACGGGGAAGCGGTCAATGGTGGAGCCGGTCAACGGAATGGAAGGACATACGTCGTCTGAGATGGGTCCCCGGGAACGAGACGGCCCCGCGATATCCTGCGCCAAGCGTAATGCGTGAGCACACCATTCAAAATGCTTCGCCCGCTGCACTGGTCGCCCGGTGACCGGGCTCCACCGGGACCTACCTGCTGCACACCCCGATCTTGATCAAACCGCTTCGTAAGACTCTGCAGCGGATTCGACGGCCCACATTCGGCTCCTCCACCGACGAGCATCGAGAGCGACATGGCAGTTGTACTCGTGTGCGTAGTAGAATTAGTACTTGATGGCAGTGCCCGGGATGGGATTGCACGAATAACTCAATTCCAGACCGATTTCGGCTGCAACGTTGGTCGCGATGTCGAGAATCAACACACACAACCCCGTGTCAGGACGGAACGTGTGGAAGCAAAAGAAGAAGGAATGTTCGCGTCCTCGCCGTCCGGAGCGAATATCTCACGTGTTTCCAGAAAATGTTCACACGGTCGATGTTCCGTTGGAGAACATACTGTTTGTACAATTATGTAGGAGGCAGTATTAATCTATACTAGACCCATAAGAATTCTTGGCCCGTTCCAAAAAAAAAACCCGGGGTGTGATTCAAATGGGCACAACGTCAAACAAAAAACCGAAAGATTGCTACAAAGAAGAGAAAAAGGTAGTACATCCCCGCACAGAAAGACACTCGACATGGAAGAAAAGAGGAATGAAACAAGGAAAGCTAAACACATAATGAAAAGCGTGCATGCAGAAACATACCAGTCTAAAGCGTCCCGTCCGTCCATCAAGCACGTCCTCGGTCACGGGCATCTATGCCATGTCCTCTGAGAGAACAGAGTGATCCGCAGACATGCACCAATTAGCTCGTCGGTGGGGTCCGCAATATCTTGGTGTTGCTGGGACCAGGTCGACTTGAAGGTGATGATGGTGGATTCGCAGTTGGAAGCTCGTGTAGAGGTGCATGTGGTTGGGTCTGCGCCTGAGCCACCTGGACCTGGATCTGAGCCTGGGCCTGGGCCTGGGCTTGTGCTTGCTGTATAGCCTCGACCGCCTGCCTGCACTCAGCGCCACCTTCGGAACGCACTGGGACACAGGTTGAGGTTAGTCATGATTTTCATAAAACGAATGGACGCGCGTGTCCAGATAACCCACTCACGATGCCGCTGTCATATAACAGATGAATGAGATCCAAGCAAAGGGGAGCGCCACAGCAGAAGCACTTCATGATGATCACTTACGTTGAGCGCATCCAGACGACTGAACGTCTTCCGACAGCCTTGACAAATGTTTGATTGTGACCGGGTAGCGTGCAATGCTTGATGTCGCCTGCGAGACCAGAAGTGAGTCACGGTCAATGGATTCGGGCAACCGGCAACGCCACAATGCCCGATCGGTGATACTCACTTGCAATCATGCTGTCTCGCAAACCCCTTCTTACAATCCGGATACTCGCACACATACGGGCGCTCCTCGGTGTGCGATCGCAAATGACCTGGAAATGACAAACGGATGAACAAGCACGATCGCGCCCACCATACGCGCCACGCACCTCGCAGATTGAACCGACGCGTAAACGTACTCCCACATCCTGGCACAGGACAAATGAAATGTGCCTCGTTCCTTCTTCGACTCGCACTCGCTGCTTGGGTCGCAGACGTTGTGACCTGCTTTTTCTCCACCTGCAAAATCGGGGGCAACCTTGGTACGCCAGCTGAGGAGGGGTAATGACCGGATCCGTCGACTGGCGGTGCAGAAGAAGATGCGAGCGCTTGGTTGTAGAGCTCCGCAGCGGTAGGCGTATAATATGCTGTTTCCTGCTTCACAGCATCTAGGGGCGGTGGGACCGACTGCGTCATTGGGGGAAGTGGAGGTTGGGCCGGGGTAGAGGGGATCGGGTAGGGCGATGGGTGGGATGTGTGGCGGAAAGGGGAGTTGCTATGGCTGCGTCTGTAGGCATGACCGGGGGGGTAATGGGCGTGCTGTTCTGTGGGATCGTTTGGACCAGCACCGGGGGGAAAGGAGGGGGGCTGAGCATGGGCCTGAGGAGGGGACTGCTGCGGCATGTTGGGGAGCTGGGGAGGGTAGACTATGTTCTCGGAGTCGTCGTTGTGATGGTTATACGATGGGAACTCGTGGCTGACGGCAGGGTCGATGGCAGGCTGGCGTTGCTGTGCTTGTGTTATTGGAGGTGGCCACTGGGCCCGTGTTTGAGTTGCAGGATCAAGGTCCATGGTTGGGGCCCTTTTATTGTTTAGGCGAGGGAAAGGGAAAGCTTCTTTTTGATGTGAACTACGACAGGGCGAGCGTTCTGCAGAGAACTGCCGGGTCCTTACGCACCTCTGACGCCTTTTTGAGCTACACCAAAAGTACACAGCCCCGTCAACGGAAGTGCGTTCCCCGGGCTGGACGATGGCAAAGAGCGTGCTCGACGTGCCCGACTGACCGACCGCCGTGGCTGTGTCTCCATTTAGGATGCAGCGCCGCAGCACCGCCCACCTTCCAAATCAGGAATGCTTATCAAGCACCCGAATGCAGTGTTCTCCCCGGTGTTCTGATCCCACCGTGCCCTTTATTAGTCATCCTCTATCACGTACACTGTCCATCAAAGATATGTGCATCCAGCAGCCTCCGTCGTCGCATCAGCTCCGTCTCTGTAATCCGTTGCCCCGTCTTCCCATTCCCCGACCGCGGTGTCCCAGTCGCACTCTCCCGACCCTGCTCGCCCAACATCGACGGCGACAAATGACCCTGTTTCACATGCATCACATCAGGCCGCTCATGAGAGCTCCTCCGTGACTGAGTCACCGGCGTCCCACTGTCACCTCGTTTTCGTGCGACAAACGTGATCCCCGAGTCATCCGTCTCCGTCTCTGACGCAAACGGACTTGCATCCACTTTCCCATTGCCATCAGCGCCGCTATTCTCGGTCGAGGGGCGCTTCGTTGGCGAGCGACTCTTCTTCTTCGTCCCTCGCCCGTCCATCGCCGCGACAACTTTACTCGCCCTCTCTTCCTTGCCAGAATGTCTCACAAACGCGTCCTCTATCCAGTCCGCGAGATCTTCCACCACTGCCTTGGCCTCGCTCATCAGTGTCGTCATCTGCAGGTACCCGTGACTCCAATCAGAAAATAACACCATTTGCACCCAATCGTCTTCCGTTTCGCGCGCAAGTTGGTCTCGTTCAGCAACCATCCTCGCAGTCTCGTCCTCTGGTATGTCGTCCAAACGGACCCCCGTCATACCCAGGCTTTCCCCCAACTTTGTACTCTTGCTAATGAGCACGACGTCGAGCTCGGCTTTACGGGCTCGCTTTGCTTCCCGCACCCGCCCCGCAAAGATGACCGTGTCATCCACAAACGGGTCCTTCTCACCGCATTGCATCAGCAGGGGTGGGAACTGCGCGAGCAGCGACGATGGCGTCAGAATAGGTGAGATGAAGTAATCAGTTGCAAAATCAGGGTTTCGGTGCGGCCCGATGTACAAAATGGCCATCGCACGCATCTATTCAGTCGAGTGAGCGCGACCATCAAAAACAAACGAATGCCAATTCACCATACTAGGAGAAATAATACGGTCCTGGAAATACCCGGTGCGGCTCGTCATGGTGAGTCTCGTGCCAATGGGTTCGCGACTTTTGCCCATGCTTTTGCCGTCATGACTTCTAGTGACAAGCGTGGTAGCCTTGAGGTCCGCTTGAGTGACAGCTGCTGACAGTTGCTCCTGCTGCTTTTCAAGCATCCGATCGAGCCCGTCCGTGTCCGAGGGAGCGCCCTGGTACACAAAACGTACACGGTCTTCAATGGCTCGATCCTCCTCTCTCACGGGTTTCGATTCCCCCTCCTCGCTTTCCGAGTCTGCCCAAGACTCGTGGTCATCGCTTGGCACCTCGAATGATTTGATCGACGACTTGCGTTTCATGTCCATGTGTTGTGGGTGTTTCGGAGGTAGGTCCTCTGACCTTCCCACCAGATCTTGTAGCGCATCTTTCCAACTCTTGTGCCTCTTCAGGCGTCTCGTTCGCACACGATGGTCTCCCACCATGCTTAGCGGGCTGACATGTTGCAGGTGATTCTTCTGTAATGCCAATTCGCGCATGCCAGGGAGATCTCCCGTGGACTGTTCGGTTCGCAGGACGCGAAGATTGTCTGGCGACATCCAAGAAGTAAAATTGAAGTCCAGCGCGGCATAGTTGAGCACGAGAGATAATGGGGCCGGGAGCTTGACTTCCCCGACAGGGAGGGCAGCATTGTAGTGCAAGATTTTGACCATGACACCCACGACAAGCGTAGCACCACTATTGAATGTATTGCACACGTGTTATGAGCGGGATCCCAACAGAGCTGTGCAAGACGGAAAGACTTACGCCGAGTCTCCGGACATGATCATATTTAGTTTCTTACCAGACATGCCGATACATCTACCGGACGTTTCCGCGAGAAGCCGGTAGAGATCAAAACATTCGTCCATTGCGAATGGATAGGGATCTAAAGAATGTATGGTTTAGCGTCTAATTAAGTAGTTGAGTGTATCATTACATTCGGGAGCCTTTCCATAGTCGACAGAGAGCACAGGTTTGCCGGTCCTAAGGGCCCAACTG
Organism: Boletus hoseneyae; assembly: GCA_038093175.1. Classification (NCBI taxonomy): domain Eukaryota; kingdom Fungi; phylum Basidiomycota; class Agaricomycetes; order Boletales; family Boletaceae; genus Boletus; species Boletus hoseneyae. The sequence continues at coordinate 4,992 of JBBPRT010000107.1, forward strand.
CGCAGTCGTTCATCGTGATGGTCCGGTGACATCGCCACGAACCCGCCACCAGGGAAATCGAGGATGAGATCCGTGGCGTTATGAAGCTGGGGCGCAGAGGGCGCAAAGTAAATGTGGACTGTGATTGGACGATCATATATTGAAGTAGATGGACGCGGCAGAAGGATCTTTCGGTGAAGTGACATGTTTGGCTTTTGTGCTATCAATCGAAGCTGACAAAGGTGGGTTAGACTAGCTTGGGTTCCTCGGACGAACGATAGGGATTACATACATATGGATTAGTAGTCTTCTCCCATGTCACTCGAAGCATCTCAACGGTGGGCACAGCCCTAAATCGCCGGAGCTAGAACACAACCATATGAGCCAAGCGGTTATAAACCAAAGGGACGGTGCGGACCTTTTCATCGCCCTCGTTGGCATAAATAATGTAGTAGATTGAGAATAGTATGGAGCAAAGGTCCTTGAGCCACTTTGGGCGAATAGACATAGCAGTCGCAAAGCCAGCATCGAGGCCAATGGCTATCCAAGTTGCACGGTAATAAGAAGGTGAATACTAAGCGGGAATGAGGGTGTATGAGTCAACGAGTCGAGTGGCTGAACTCACGAGTTGCGCTAGTGGCTCAGGGGCTGAGAAGATAAGGAAAAGACATTCATTTCCGATTACGACAGAAAGGGTAGCGCTTACAACCAAGACCCACGATCTTGTCAAGGTTTTTGACCACATATACGGCTGTGAGGGTGCTGACGATGATCTGCCATGGGGAGAAGCGCTCTACGGGGGAATTAGGGGCGATGTGAAACGATGCTGAATATATGCACATACGGAGCTTCCTGTTCAACTGTCTCAACCACAAGAAGCGTGGTGCACCAGGGTTTCCATAGGCGAGTCTCCAGACCCAGAAGAAGATGACGAGGAAGACCTAGTGTGCACGTTAGATGGGCTGGGATCGTTGGGGTCTGAGAGACATACCTGATTGCGTTTCCAGGAGGGACTTGGGCGACCCAGGAGATGGTCAATCATGATCAGTAGTGGGACAAGGGTGGGTGGAGTGCATCATCGTTATAATAAGAGACACACACGGCATGTGATTTTTCAACCCCACAGCACATTTTCCTTTTCGGGCGAGTATGGCTTCACTGATATCCACGTGGCGACACTGACCATCATGGACGCGCTCAGATCCATCCGAACACTCGACGACGACGACAACATCGACATTGTAAATCAGCTCCTGCTACCGCACACCATACAGTATGTACAGATACGAACTGTAGAACAAGCACACGATGCCATCAAATCGATGAAGGTCTGTCATCTTTCTCTGGCAGCTGCTCACTCATCAGTGCACAGATCCGCGGTGCACCTGCCATTGGAGCCCTCGCATCGCTCTCTATCGCGACGACCCTCTCGGCTGCCATACGGGCGACGCCCCGCCCAGACTTTTTGGCCTCCCCGTCCTTGCTCGAGGCCCATATAGCCCCGCAGCTCGACTATCTCTACACCGCAAGGCCCACTGCTGTCAACCTCGGCGGGGCCACCCGCCGTCTGGCCGGATTTCTCTCTGGGGCCGTTACTACACACAACCAACAACCCGAACCACGGACACCAGACGCAGATGCAGCGATCGCGATCGCAAAGGACCTCATCGCAGAGGCCAAGCTGATCGGAGGCGAGGACAAAGCCCAAAACATTGCCATGTCCAAGTTGGGTGGCGATTGGCTGCACAAGCGCATCGGAGAGTCGGGAAAGTACCTGAACGTCCTCACCGTTTGCAACACGGGCTCACTCGCAACATCGGTAATTCTCGGTACCATGCCACGTGATCACCCATTGATGTTGCTTGATCTGCAGGGTTACGGGACTGCGCTTGGATTTATTACTTATCTTCACGAACAGGGGCTCCTCGAGAGGGCATATTACACCCAAACAGCCCCGTATCACCAAGGATCTCGGTGACTATGCTCTTGTCCAATTCTCTCACCGATTAACGCACTCGTATACCTAGACTGACTGCCCTAGAACTACACACGCTCGCCATCCCCTCCACCATGATATGTGATACCATGGTTGGCTCGCTCTTCCAACACAAACCCATCCACGCTGTCGGTGCGTCCGTTCGTCTAGATTTTGACGAAGAAGCGTAAATAACGTCAACACTCGTTACAAGTGGTTGGCGCCGATCGCATCGCGAGAAATGGCGACACCGCTAACAAAGTAAAGATCTAAAACGTCCATCTCCACGTCTCACCATCTCCATCCAATTATCAATAGATCGGGACATACAACGCCGCTGTATTGGCAGCAAGGCACAAAATCGCATTCATCGTGATCGCACCTACGAGCAGTGTCGATCTCTCCGTTGCTGACGGATCAGGGTGAGCGACCCCCATGTCGTTCCTTGAACGCCATCCCAATTACCAACCGTATATAGCATTCCGATCGAACATCGACCCCCGTTGGAAGCCTGCCTCGTTCGCGGTGCCCTCCACCCTCCTACTTACGACGCTTCCGGAAATAAAGTCCAGGCCCAAGTGCTCATCACGCCCAGCGCGGTCGGAGAAACTGAAGGCGGTGTATACAACCCTAGCTTTGACGTTACCCCTGCGGAGTTGATTACGGCGGTCGTGACGGAAAAGTATGTTGCTGTGAAACGAGACGGCGAGGCGAGCTTTGATCTTGTGAGGGAAGCCAAGGAGGCGGAATAACTTGGAAGCGGGATGGTATCCAAGGTGCAAGTTGAATAACGTGAAGTTTGTCGTGTGTGTTACGTATCTAGGGCGCTGGGATACCAGACAATGGCAGTCATTGGGAAAAAAGTAGACAGGAAAAATAAAACAAAATACGTCTGGGACCATGACAAAATAGAACATGGATGGATCGATGCAGGATGGTGAACATGATTATGCGGTCCTGTTCAAGCGGCAATGATGTGCCCGACGCCGCCCGGTTGTGCTGGTGCGATTGGCCCGCACGCGGGCCGGTCACTGGCTCATCGGTGACGGAGTCGTGACGTAGCTGGGGCCGGGCCGGAGGGCTGTGTTCTCTCGGATCAGAATCGTTCCCGGAGTCATCGTCGAAAAATCGATGCGGCCCTGCATGAACCCGGCATTCAAGTTTCCCCACACGAACGTTTCACCCCAGTGAGCAAACTTGTGGCAGTATTTAGCCAAAGTCACCGAAGATGTAGCCATTCTATATTGGCTACCGAACAAGGCAAGCGCTCAGAAAGGCTCGTGAGTCCCCCCCATTGGCGGATCGTGTATTCCTGACGCGCGCCTCGAGGAAAGTAGACCCGCGAAATAAGATACTGCATAAATACAACAAAACCCATCTATCACTGAAATCCACTGAACAGGTAGACAACAACGGAATAAAAAAAAGGAGAGGAGGAACCAGGAGAATGGAAGAAGAGGAAATGAAACGAGGCAAAGAACAAAACACCCACGCCTACATCCTACTACATAGATCTAAACCGTGACCTTCCTCACCGACGTCCTCCGCGCACGAATCGTCATTCGCCTCTGCAAAACAGGTATCCCAGATCCCTTGACAGGACTCGGGCTCGGGGTGAGGTTCCCACTCCTGCTCGACTCGGAACGCGCGGGAGATCCCCGCCACAGGCTGACGGGCGGCGAGCTGGGGCTGGAACGAGACCTGGACCTCGACAGAGAACGTAGCCCACGCAACTTGTCTATGAGGCGCTCGCGATCTGGGGACGTCGAGAGTGAGAGTCGCCTGAGATGCTTCGCAAGGACGGGAAGCATGCTCCGTCCAATGGACCCCTTGCCGGTGCCCGTGCTGGTGGGCGAGGTCCCACCAATGTTGGATACGGGGCTGGGGCTGGGAGTCGGAGGCGTCGCGGGTGCGGGAGTCTCGTTCGCGGAGAGTGAGGAGACGGAGGTGGTAGTGAAAAGCGAGTCTTTGGATTCGTCGACCGGGATGGTGCCTGTTCCCGAGTCCGTGCAGCGTGGATGGTTGTCCTCATGGTCGCGTTCGAAATCGCTGTCGTTATCGTTATCGTTATCGTTATCGTTATCGTGGTCGTGGTCGTGTCCGTGTTGTGCATCGGCGCCAGACTCTGAGGCGGACACCGACATTGTCATCGACATGGAACTGTCCAAATGCTCCAAGAACCGTGTATCGTGTGACGGATTCCCACCAAGAGGCTTACACGCAACGGACTCGTCCAATGGCGTCGACGCTACCCGCGGCTCCAGCTCAGTCGGTGAGAACGGCGTATCGGATCCATATTTGGGTAGCATACGCGCGTCGTTGAACGGAGTATCCTCGCTTCTCGTTACCTCGCTCGATGCGGGGGTGTCCGAACCAGAGTTGGTGCTCGCCACGAGGTCCGAGAGACGCATCATGACGTCGGGCGTGTGGAGGCATCGTACGTCGATGGTCGTGTTCCCTGAGACATCCGAATTGGGTGCCGTGGGTAGTCCGATGGGACGACATGCCCGGATGGGTGAGAACGCGGAAAGACGGAAGGAAGAGCTAATCGAACGTGGGGGTGCGGAACGCCTGGAAGACATCGAGGACACACGACGGTGCCCGTGTCCTTGAGATGCACGTCTGGTGTTCTAAACAAGAAAGGGAAATGAAAACATGCGAGTGGACGATGAGGTATAGGGAAGAGGAACAGAATACGAACCTGAAGAAGGTCTTGGCTGAGGGTTACCGTAGATACGGCACCGTTATCGGGGTTCGTGTGCTGTTCTGTTTCTTCAGGGACTATAGGGTCGATGGATGAAGATCGCGAGACGTTTAGGTTTATGCTACCGAGAACGATGGACTGGGAGGAGCCCCTGGAGGACCGGCGGAGAGAGGTGGACAAGGGGGATGGGAGACGCGATGGTATGACTGGCGTCTCAGTGACAGAGTCCCTGAGAATCTGAGAACGGCCAGAAAGGTAGGAGAAATACGTTGTCGAAGCAGAAGAAGCGGAAGAAGAAAATGACGAGGAGAGTCTCAGGTCGTCCTGTCGCGGACGAGACGCAAGAGAACTAGCTAGCGTGTCCAATGCTGATTCTCTTCGCTTTCCTCCAAAAACGTCACTGTCTGTGTTCTCCGAGTATCTGGCTGCACGTCGGCGAGCGATAAGGGTGTCCAATGCGCTCTGTCTCTCTGGAGAAAGGTCTTGGCGAATGGATGAAATGTCCGAGGGGGAAGGTGTGATGGTGTTTCCGTGCCGATCATCTGCCTGAGCGAGTTTCTTCCAAAATTTGGATCGTTTCTTCTGAGATTTGAGTTCCTTGCGAATACTCAACGTCAGGTTGAGGGCAGACTGGTAATGCTCTGGGGTACGTTCGTCCGTGACGACGGGCTTGAGTCTAGACAAGAGGGTGCTGGTGTCATTCGAGGCATCCTTGATTGCATCCACGAGAATATCGTCGGGTGACCCGTTTCCTGACTGAATGACTTGACAAATCATGTCGACGGTAGAGCGGCGTATACCAATGTCGACCAACAGGTTGCAGAAGTGCTGATGCCTCGCCTCTAGCTTCTGGATGGCCATAAAGTCGTCCATGGCCCGTTGCTGATGGCGTGCACTGCAGAGCATCTCCGAGTAGAGCTCTGTGCGAGCCTGGAGGAGGTCCGTGCGGTAATCGGTGAGGTCCCGTTCGAGGCTGGAGCGTTCGTCCTGCAGATGAATGAGCTGCGATTCCATTTGAATAATTCTCGCATTGAGCTTGTCGATGTGGTTTGAATCCACTGGCATCTGGGGTGGGTCGGTGGGCGAGGCATAGAGTTCACGGGCGGGATCGAATGAGGGGAGAGACACCTGGAGAGGGACGAAGACAGGAGCGGTGACCCCCGCAGACAGCAGGATGGAGACGTCGCCCTCCGACTTTGTTTGACGGTGGAGGAGCCGGAAGAATTGCATGTCGAAAGGTAGGAAAAGTGAGGTTGCAGACTCACTTTTATGGGCTTGGGCGGCTGACACGCCCTGTCAGCCATCTAGGTCCGATTAGGACCGAACGTCGACGAGGACGGCTGGACTCATCTGACCTGATAAATAATAAATCAGTACCACTGGTAATCAAAATTTTGGTTCCATGTGAAGCCTCATGATCAGCAGATGAGTCCGACCCGGCCCGGGTGCGGCCGGTCTGATGACCTCCCTCCGAGTCAGGCTGTCGCGAGCGTGGGCTGTCGGTCGTTGGACTGACTCTATTTATGCAGAGACTCGCCATGACCGCCAAGTCGTTGGCCGACATGCCAGACATTCTCTCCTTGAACCAGCTCATCGCACAGAGAGTCCGCGAACACCCCGACCTCCAAATTCTTGGCATCCCAGACAAGAACTTCAATGTATGTTTTTAACTCTCCGCTGCCTCCGCAAGCTAACCCGCATCCCAGTACAGAAGGTACACCACTGCTGAGCTCGACGCAGCCGCCTCTCTTCTTGCGAACTATCTCAAAGATACTGGTACCTTGCCCGGTCGTGCAAAGGGTGATGCAACGAGTAGACTCACAGTTGGCCTATTGGGCGTGAGCAACATCGACTATGTGGTCACAGAAATGTGCTTGTATCGCATGGGCTACTGTTCGTCCCTCTCTCAGGCCGTTCCTTTTCACAGTAGTCTCTTACACCATTTCCTAGGTGTGCTTTTCCTATCACCAAACAACTCACCACCTGCAATTGCACACCTATTGACCGTCACCAATGCGTCTCACATGATTGTGCAAGATACACTGCTATCTTCTGCCACTGCTGCACTTACTCACCTGGCTGACCCGTCCTCAGTGTCAATAATCCATCAACCACCCTCCGACGTATTTGGATCTGAATCTCGTGTCGTGCACCCGGATAAGACGCACTGGGACCCACCGTTGAGCCCAGACGCGGAGTTTCTCCTCCCCATGTTTATCATTCACTCGAGCGGCTCCACCGGGTTTCCAAAACCCATCATTGCGACCAACAAGGCTGCCGTCGGGAACTGCAAGATGAATTTTGGCCTCGTCAGTCTTACAACATTGCCATTATGCCACGTCCGTTGAGTTCGCCTTCTCCACGACCTTTAGTGCTGAGCTCGCACTCGTCTCCTAGGGTCACGGACACTCGAACTGGCTCCGAGCGTGGTATGCTGCAAAACCTCTCTACCTATTTCCAACAGCGTCTATTCCGCTCACATCTGCAAACATCATCAAGCTACTTTCGCAAGCACCAGAGATACAGGGATTTTATGGTGTCCCTTTTGCTCTCAAATTACTTGCGGAGACCCCAGAAGGTCTGCAAGTCCTTAAACGTCTCAAGCTGGTCATGTTTGGCGGAAGCGCTTGTCCAGACGAGCTGGGTGACTTCCTCGTCTCGGAGGGTGTTCCTTTGGTCGGCCACTATGGCCTCAGTGCGTGTTTTATCCATGTATTCCTCCCGATAGATTCATGAGACATTTGTCAGCTGAAATGGGTCAGCTTATGACTTCATTCCGAGATTTTGATACCGACAAGGAATGGAATTGGGTGCGCGCAAAAGGTCCTTACGTCCACACTGGCGTACACAAATATATGCGCTTCGAACCCCGTGGCAGTGATACATATGAGCTGTATGTCTTGGATGGCTGGCACACCAAGGCGAGTCCTATGTGTGCACTTTTTATCTTGAACACTGAATGCTGAATGTCTAGTAGGTGATGTCAAACCAACCAGATGGATCTTATGCGTCCAAAGACCTCTTCATCAAACATCCGACGATTCCTGATACCTACAAGTACATAGGTCGTATAGATGATATTCTCGTCATGGTAAGGCCCCTTCCTTGCTGTCACACCCTCCATCTCAACTTTCATCTCACCATCAAAAACCAAATAGGTTAATGGGGAAAAAACCAACCCCGTCCCGATTGAACTCACTCTTCGCTCCTCCCCTTACATCGCTGACGCTGTCGTTTTCGGTACCGGTCGCACCCAGATCGGTGCACTCATTCTCCCCACCGAAACTGCCCAACATTTCTCGCAGGAGGAATTCATTCAATGTATCGCTTCGGTCGTCGCACTCGCCAATGCTGAAGCTCCCTCTCACTCTCAGCTCTCGACAGAGGCGCTCGTATTTCTTCCCTATGGGACAACGATTCCGAAGGCGGACAAAGGGAGCATTTTGCGGCCCAAAGTGTACAAGGAGTTTGAGAAAGTGATTGAGGAAGTATATAGGCGCCTCGAAGGCGAGTTGGGGTCAGAAGGGAAGAGGCGTATTGAAGGAGAGGTAGAGGCAAAGGTAGTTGTGAGAGAGGTGATTGAGAAGACAATTGAGAAGCCGATCAGTGGACTTGAAGATGACATGGACTTGTTTGACTTCGGGCTTGATTCGCTGCAGTCGACACGCATTCGAAATGCAATTCAGAGGGTGCGTGTATGTCCTTGTTCGAATTTGACGTGATGCTGATGAGAGGGGTTCTATAGGAGATTGATCTAGGCGGAAAGCGGCTGTCCATCAATGCCGTCTTTGAGCATCCGTCTATCACCAAGTGGGTTGTATCAAGTTCCGCATGGTTGTTGCTTACTTTTCTCTTCGCAAGACTGGCGAAGCTCATCATATCACTTTCTTCGGGCAAAGACGCCGACGCCATGCAGACGAGCCCTCAAGAAATAATGCTAGAGTTGGTTGAGAAATATAGCCACTTCACGTACCCACGGGAAGTGCACGCCGATGGCAGAAACGGCAATGTCACTGGCTCCTCTGGAAAAGTGGTGTGTCCTCCTCGTCGGTGACCGGTGACCAATGGCATGTTCACTGTCGTTGCCATTCTTTCCTTAGGTTGTCTTGACTGGAGTTACGGGCTCCCTTGGGTCCTACATCCTTGACGAGCTCCTCGCCGATCCGACCGTAGAGACTGTTTACTGTCTTTGTCGTGCCAAAAACGACGCAGACGCTGTAGACCGGCTTGTAGTGTCGATGAAGACGCGAAAGTTATCGAAACGGTTCTCGGATGCGCATATGAAGGTGAGCGAGCGCGTCGTGGCGCTCGCGGCAGATTTGCCTGCAGTTCGGTTGGGTCTCGACGAAGAACGCTACCACGAGATCGCGAATCGAGTGACAGTGATCATTCACGTACGTAGTCGTGCCTTTGTCTCTGTCTCTGCCTCGTTCTACTGTGCCTCACATCGTGCAGAACGCATGGGCGGTCAATTTCAACCTGGGAATCTCTAGGTATGTACTATGTATATGCGCCGAACACACTGTGATCATCGCGTGTGGGTGCTCACCTTGTGACGCAGTTTTGAAACACATATCCGTGGCGCAGTGAATCTGATGCACCTCGCGTTGTCCTCAGCACACGCAGAGCCCGCCGAGTTCTTCTTCGCGTCGTCTATCAGCGCGGTAGCGAATTGGCCTGGACCTGGATTGGTCCCCGAAGCAGTGACGGACAACCCGGTCATCGCCCAGGAGATAGGATAGTATGTCTTCCTGTTTCAGTTCGTGTGCGTATATGGTATCTGACTTGTCTCTGTCCTGCTGTTTCAAGTGCCCAATCCAAGTGGGTCACGGAGAAGTTGTGTCAGATCGCAGCACATAAGACGCCGATGCACACCGCGGTTCTACGTATGTATACGTACCCTCGTGACTGTTGTCTCACAAATGGTCTGCTTCCCAGGTATCGGTCAGATGGTGGGCGATACCGCCAATGGGATCTGGAACGAGTCCGAGGGAATTTCACTTATCTTCAAGGTCTGTTTCAACTTGGAGTTTGTTGTTCGTCTCTTGTCTAACCTGGTGGATTCGGACGCGCAGTGTGCGGACACAATCGGGATCCTTCCCGAACTTGAGGAACAAGTTTCGTGGCTCCCCGTCGACTACGCCGCCAAGAGTATCGTCGAGCTTGTGAACCTCCCCACGTCGGCTGAGTGTCCCGTGTACCACGTCCTCCACCCAACCCGTATCTCCTGGTCCTCCATCCTCACTGCCCTCCAGAATGCGCGTCTTCATTTCAAACGCCTTCCACGACGTGACTGGCTGAAAGCCCTCCGTGCGAGCGACCCCAACGAGCGGCGTAACCCGAGTCGCAAGTTGTTGGCGTTTTACGAGGAGAAGTATGGTGATGTGGAGGAGCGGACAAGGGCGGGGTTGTGTGTGGATAAGACGGTGCAGTTGAGTCGGTGGTTGAGGGAGGCGCCGGTGGTGGACTCGGAGGGGTTGGTGGCGAAGTGGGTTGGGGCGTGGAGGGAGAGTGGGTTCTTACGCAAGGTGTGAGTGATCGACGAGATGCCATACAGGTAATGGTCACTTGTCACTCTCGCTTTGAGTTCCCACTGCAAGGGAGGGTCCCTCATGGAACTGGTTCGTCATGGAAGCAGCATGGATCATGTTGGATACCCGCTATGTGACAAAGAGTCGGGTTTGACGTCTCTCGTTCGGGACAACTTGACTTGAGTCTGAAAAACACTGCATTCTCTGGCGGCATTCAGAACCATCGAGGCCTAGGCGACGAGGTTGCAAACGGAGATTGCGGACCATGCGTAAGCAATCCCTCTTTTTTTGTACCATGATCTGATGGGATGATAATACAGCATATTGGAACTAAATGTTCACGGGTCGCATAACCACTCTTGCAAAGAAGTGGGCGGTAATCCTCGAATGTTGTTGAGTTATAAGGAAAGAGAGGATTCTGAAATCGAAATTTCGTGCCATGGGGCTGCCCAAATGGCTACCTGGACATGTTGGCGAAACTACATGGAAGAAGGAGCCCAGAACAACCTGCCTCAGGCTGATGACTCTAGTCACACCCAACTTCATGATCATTCAAGTTCTTTTTTCTTCGGCTGATGAGGACCGCCACAGGGGCCGTCTAACACAAGCCTTCTGAGCTTTCCGTGCTGACACGAACCCTTCCTTGCCTCCTAGCAAAGGTGCTCCAGGAGTCGCAACTGCAAGACTCCCGTCAAGGACCTAATTTGCCCCATTCACCCCAAATGGAATGAGAGCGATGTCGAGTAGAATAGACGGGAAAACAGATTTCCAGTCGCAGTCAAGTGTACGAGACTGCAGGAAGTGGCCGCCAAGTCCAAATGTTTGCACTGCCCACTAGTAAGGTATGTAAAGCAATGAATGTAAAAATTCGACTAGTCTTACTACGATGGCTCGTCACAGTTATCCGACACGAATTAGAAAACAAAACAAAACAAAAAAACATTTAGAGGACGACCTGGCGAAACTGTCGTATCCCTAGGTGCTCACACACTAACGCTGATAGGAGAGCAACCGATAGTGATCAACCCCTGTGCGCAGAGAGACCAGCGCGATCAGCCCCCACCCGTGCGATGAAAGGGGGGGCTGAGCCGAGTTCAAAGGCGATCAACGAAAATATACTGGTTGAACATGGCGCACAAACTTACCCTTATTCCGCCAGGAGTAATACCAAAAAAAAAAAAAAAGGGTCGACGAACCAACGAAATGAATTTTTGGGTGGGATGAGAAATCCTGCTGGGCCCGAATGTTCTTCCCGCACGGAAGTTCAAAGGGAACACGAAACGAAATAGTTGTCCGATTCATAACGAGAACCTGGTGAATATCGGTGGCTGGGTGAGACAATGACAAGAGTGCTAAGGATTCAGAAGCATAAGAAGCCAGTTTTCTTTATGAGATTATTGGCATCAGAGACTCGGGCATCACGTCCTGAAAACACATAGACATCAAAAAAGAAAAAATTAGCATTGAACATGTCCTGCAGTGCATCCCGGGCGTTCTGTCCCGCTACTAGTCAGAAGGAACTTGGCATACAAACACTGGGGCTTGCTTTCACGCTCACGAAGCCATCATGATGTCCGTATGAGCTGTGCGTGACAATGCATCTGCGACCCGTGGTTTGAAGAAACTCCCATTCCGTCTGCGACTCCGGAAGGAACCTACTGCAGTCAAATCTGTAACATTAGTTGCTTCAGGGCGGGATCTGGGTATAGTCTTGTCTGGTATCAACCTGACTAAAACCTATTTTGGCTGTCAATGATTCGAACCTGGAGTCTAAAATGTAGTGTGAGCATGTAGACCCTTTCCGAACATTCGTGGTGAAGAATCTGAAGGCTAACACATAGCAATAATTTGAGCTTAGTGGGTGGAGTTTCAAACTTTTAATCGCACTTCATCTGACTCTCTCACACAGGCTCAAACAAACCCAGCCTGTGACACTTTAAAGCTTTAGTACTGAGTGATCGCTCTGGCCGCTTGTGTTAACTCGGACCATGGAGCCTGATCGCTATCCTGGGTAGTAGAGAAGATCACGCGGATCGTACTGAACAAGCTGGAAGACAGTGCTAAGTACACAGATGCTGGTCAAGCTCCGACATATTCACTACTAGTACAACAGGACTTGGAAAAGAATAAAAGGAAAACCATCATGAATTTGTCGATCAACTCACTTCAGTTCCTTCAATTTCTCATTAAACTCCGCCGATACTGGATCAGATTCATCATGATATACCTAACAATCAAATCAGAAATCGCTCGAAATCAAACAACTCGAAGATTGCATACCCTGTAAGTGATACCAAATTTCTCCACTGGGTCCACCACTGACCACGCGATGGATACCTGTCTTCCATCCGGGAAGGATATCTTATTCCTAGCCCAACAGCTTGCGACATATTTAACTCGGTCTTTTTCTGGTCCGACGAACACAACTCTCCAGGGTTGGTACGTCAGATCCTGCGGCAATTTCTTTCGTAGGATCTGCAAACCATCGATCGGCGATTTATGGTCTTCTGAACCAATAATCGTTTGAAAAGCAAAGATCCCCGTGCCGACAACGAGGGCACTCTGAATCCCGGGAAAATCCCTATACGGGGCAATCCAATAATATGGTGGCGTTCGAGACTTTAGAGCATCCAGATCAGCGGGGGTGAAAACATTCCTTGCTGATGTGGTAGGTGGGTATTGAGCCCCATAGTTATCGCCTGAGCCCCAGGAAGTGTATTCACATTGCATCTGCCTTTCTGCACCTAAGAAGCTGTGGAACCATGATTCATAGATTAAAGCAGCAGTCTGACGAGTGTGTGTGTGCTGACTCAGAGTATTGTAAAACTCGAGCTTTTCGTGGTCGTTCCTCTGCTGGAGCGCCTCCGCTAGTAGGCGTCGAAGCGTTGGTGTTGGCACGTGCATGTATGAAAGCATGCGAACAATAGCACCCGCGTCGGTCCTCTTCGGTCGAAGGAAGTAGAACGAGCACGGGGCATCATCAGGCAGGTTGTGCTGGGGTCCCTGGCGCATTACGACTGCACATTTTAGGACAGCATCTTCGACATGGGCTAGGTACCAATCCTCGATCGTCTGATCCTCTGTGTGAACGAATCGCAACAACGTGCGAGGAATGTTGCCCCACTTTTGTGCGAGAGTGGTCATTCGCTGGACGTCCAATCCCAACAGCATGCTGATTATCTCGTCAGATCTTGTTATCAAGTAGGACATACTACTCACGCGAGGTCTACGATCTCCTGGTCGGACCAAATATCCATGACATAGCATTCGGCGCCGACCTGCTTGCTCCATTCCTTCCAACATGAGGCCTTGGGCGAGGTTGTTTGGATGACTCGGATACGATCCGGTTTATACAAGAAGACGTTGGGAGGAGTCTGAACGGATTGGTTCGAGTCGCAGAGTACCCACACTGTGGCCAACTCGCACACGGTGTGAGTGTCTGTCATAGAGCAAATAACGACGTTGTCTCTGAAGTACACGTAAAATTCCGGGTGGGTGTGCAAGACAACTGCCTGTTTCTGTCCGAGAAACTGAACGAGAGCGTATATGAGAAATAGTGATTTCCCTGGTATCTAGGGTTCAAGTTCGGGGTGCATTCAGCGTTGTCCATACGCACCAATACCAGGTTGTCCGAGAACATACGCCCCGAAATCGTAATTTTTCTGCAAGGCATCCAGTGCGATGCGATACTCGTTTCTGACGAGCACCTTGTCGTGTTTAATGCCTACAAAAAGGAACTGAAATGCTTCGAAGAATCCACCCAGATCGATGTATTCGATACCCTCGGGCTGATGTTTCCCTAAAACAGCTTGCGAATTACCCCAAACCATAGCAGCAAATCGATTCAAATCTTGGTAGTAACCATTTGGAAAATTGATCATCATGCAAGAGGGAGCGCTTATGATGATGTGGTGTGCGGTTGAGATAAGAGTCGGTGACGCTTGCCCAAAAAAGCACCGGCTCCACATTCGACTTGCTGCACCCTGCACATGAACAACCTCAGTCTTCAGTCTCTTCCTGTGCTGTGCGCTCAGATACATCCAGCTGGGGTGGTTTCTGACTATTAGCTTTGTGAGTGGATTTGAGGGATGCCACCGATCAACGTTTCAAAACGATCGCACAAGGGTAGGGCAGGCTCGCCTTGCCTGGGCACCCGTTCTTTGGACTGATGCTCTGCCTTCGTAGCCTCGAGTGAGGAGATATCAATGTATATACATGTGTGCTATAGCAGTCGTGAGTCTGAGAGAGAGAGGGAACGGGCAAGCGAGTGGCGCTTGTTGTAGACAAGTGCTCTGGGAGTGGTGTGGTCGAGCTGCTGTTGGTGGCGAAAGCGATGCGAGAGAGAAAAGCGTGGGAGCTAGTAGTACCTCCTCCGCTGGTCCGAAATCTTAGGTTGTGTTCGTGCTCGCTTCTCCGCAACGTGCCCAATTATCCGACTTGTGATGTGTCCGCTCGGACTGCCAGACTGAGCGTGAGTCGGTCCTCAGAGTACCATCGAAAGCCAGCAATGACTCCACTTGAACATGGCAATGATGGGCATCACCACAGATTCATGTGAGATGCATCGGTAGCCTCGGAGTTACTGTACATTACTTGATGTTCCTGTGGTACGGTAGAGTCGCAGCAACGCAGCCTGCACGCCTACTCGGAGCGAGCAGTGCAGCCTTCAATTATCTCCCAAAATCCACAACCGAGACACGACACTTCACTTTTTCCTCTTCGTTCAACCAAGGAATCCCTCTTGCGTGTGACGGAGTCTATCCAGGCACGCTTGCCCGCTGATGCTCACCGCCCATCAAGACCAGAGGATACGACCATGCTGTCTCGGTACGTACTACGTTTCCAAATTCATGTGCATGCGTTACTGACCCCGATTTTCCCATCTTCCTTTGCTTTTCCTTTCGCCCTCAGATCCCATGCACATGCGCTTCTTCAAAAACCATCGGATGCGATCCAGTGAAACCCATCTGGCCCGCTACCTATAATCTTTACTCCCTTGTACGACATTCGACACTGCGCACGAACGACCCAGTCATCAATCATCCGCCTTTCTGCGTCACTCATGCCTACAAATACGTTCGAGCAGCGTGGTTTCCGACCCCTGGCTGTGCGAACAGATTCACCGAGCCAAGTTCGATTGGTGGATTTGGGGAAGCCATTGTTTCCAATGCTGTGGCAATTTTCAGCGCCTCCGAAGTGCAAATGTTTTGCCAGATGTTTAATGCGCAAAATTGTGAACCCGGCACATATGTTTTCGTCCGTCTGGTGTGTGGTTCGCGGTGGGTCCTCATGCAGCGATGGGAATGCTCTTCGTTCAAGAGCTGCGCTGTAGATGATAATAGTCGGCGCGAGAGGTAAGATACCAAGGAAGAACGGTCAGTCGCTCAGCCACTTCTTTTCTTCGCAATGCCAACCCACTCAAACTAGAGCCGTATGCCGGGTTCAGGATCCGTACTCTGGCATCATCTGGCACGCAGGATCCGTTGGATCCCTTTGTTTTCTGCTTCCACTGAGTGTGTAAGTTTGGTCCTTGTGCAATTCAACAAGTTTCCGAACATGGTACTTTCAGCGCATTGCAACTTGAATGTGGCATGCTCCGCACTATTCTAGCGATATTCAGGACGAGACCATCATCCATCCTCTTGGTGCCTGGCCTGACGCGATCACCACGTCGACTTCATATTTTGACCGATTGAAAAGGGTAGGTTTGCTCATATTTCTGTATCGAGCTGATCTCATTGTCACGAGCCTTCACGAACAACTTCAATCAATGAACATGGTCGCATCTCCCTCAAAAATAAATATTATGGCTTCCATTTCTACCTTTTTTTCTGCGTTCAACTGGCAGATGCTCGCGAGAAGCCGGGCCCAAGGATTCCCCGCAAGGTCTGCTTTGATGTTAAGCATGGGAACAATGTGTTAAGGCAAGTTGTTTTTGTATGGAAATATTAAGAAACATTGGAAGTCCATCTGCGGGTGTCTCTTGCGAGTCGTAATGCTGTTTTCGATGCTGTTGTTCAACATGCGGACATGGAAGAATGCAGAGGAGGAGATCACGCCGATGATATTGAACAAGCTAAGAGACAGTATAGCAAGTATACAGATACTGGTTGTACATTGACATTACGACATATGACTTCATGAGATCCACTCTCCACTACTGGATGAAGGGATTGGAAAAGAACGAAAGGCAAACCGTCATGAACCCTATTTGTTGATCGACTCACTCCCCGCTAAGCTCCCTCAACTCTTCGTCTAACCCGCTTGGCACCGGATCAGTCTCATCACGATATACCTAACGATCAAATCAGACAACCATCGATAAATCAAACAAGGCTGCATACCCTGTAAGTGATATCATCTTGTACCGGGTCCACCACTGACCACCCAATGGATATCCTTCTTCCATCCGGGAAGGATATCTTCCCAGCCCAACGGGTTGCGAAATATTTAACCCGGTTTTCTTCTGCTCCAACAAACACAACCCTCCAGATGGAATTCTCTAAATGCTCCGGCAACCTCTTTCGTAGGAACTGCAAGCCTTCCATCGGTGATTTATGATCTGAACCAATGGTCGTGTAAAATGCAAAGATCTCTGTGTGACACACTATGGCACTCATAATGCCAGGGAAATTCTTATAGGGGGCAATCCAATAGAATGGGGTTGTTTGAGGCATTGGTGCATCCAGATTGGCGGGTGTGAAAACGTTGCTCGCTGATATGGTAGGCGTCAGAGGAATTCCGCCATCGCCCGGGGCCCAGTAAATGAATGTGGACCGTATCCTCCATCCTGCACCCAAGAAACTGTGGAACCAAGATTGGTAGATGAAAGCGGCAGCCTGACGAGTGAGTGGGTGTTGACTCAGACCGTTGTAAAACTCGAGCCTCTCGAGGCTGTTCCTCTGCTGGAGCGCCTCTGCTAGCAGGCGTCGAAGCGTTGGTGTCGGAAAGTGCATGTAAGATAGCACACGAGCAATAGCACCCGCGTTAGTCCTCTCCGGTCGAAGGAAATAGAATGAGGATGCAGAATCATCAGGGAGGTTGTGTTGCAGCCCTTCGCGCACTGTGACCGAACACTTTAGAACAGCATCTCCAGCACGCGCACGGTACCAATCCTCGATCGTCTGATCCTCTGTTTGGACGAATTCCAGCAACGTGCGAGGAACATTGCCCCACTTCTGTCCGAGACTGGCCATTCGTTGGATGTCAAGTCCAAGTAGCGTCCTGATTATCCCGTCAGACCTCGGTGTCACGCAGAGTGTACTACTCACGCAAGGTTTGCAATCTCTTGATCGGACCAAATATCCATGACGTAGCATTTGGCGCCAAGTTGCTTGCTCCATTCCTTCCAGCTTGATGCTTTGGGCGAGGTCGCTTGGATAACTCGGATATGACCCGGTTTATACAAGAAGATATTGGAGGGAATCTGAATGGATTGATTGGAGTCGCAGAGTGCCCAAACAGTGGGCAACTCGCACATCGGGCGGGTGTCCGTCATAGAGCAGATATTGACAGTTTCTCTGAAGCACACATAAAATTCCGGGCGGGTTTGCAACACAACCACCTGTTTCTGGCCAAGAAACTGTACGAGGGCGTATATGAGAAAAAGTGATTTCCCTGTTATCTAGGTTCAAGTTTGGGGTGCACTCGACGGAGTCCACACCCACCGATGCCAGGCTGTCCGAGAACGTACGCCCCGAAATCATAATTTGTCTGCAGAGTAGCTAGTGCGATGCGATACTCGTCTCTGATGAGTACCTTGTCGTGTTTAATGGCTGAAAATAGGAACTGAAATGCATCGAGGTATCCGGTGAGATCGATGTATTCGATACCCTCCGAGTCGGGCTGACTCAGATATTGTCGTATGACAGCTTGGGAATTACCCCACACCTGACCTACAAATCGATCCAGATCTTGGTAGTAGCCATTTGGAAAATCGATCATCATCATGTAAGAGTGAGCACTTATGATGTCAGTGATGTGGGTGTGAAGAGTCACGTACGGTTGAGAGGAGAAGTCGTAGATAACAGTAGACTGGTGACCAGTCTATGATAACAGTCGACGACCCATATATACCAGTGACCATGTCCAAAAAAGTAATAGCCCGACTCGGAGCTCTGCACATTCGACCCTGCACACTGGCACGAGTAACGAGTTCCGTGGTTTCTAAATTCTGCCAGTGACTGCTACTAGTTGTGCGAAGGGATTTGATCAAGGTAGCAAAGCCATCCGCCACTGGCACTGGCACCAGCAGTGCCGTCAGTGCGAAACAACGCTCGTGGGCCCACCGGCCCCGCCCGCGCAACGACTTGCCAATGCATGGACTCATTGTGGACTGCCAGTGGTCGGACTCGGACTGCCAGCTTGCGCGACATCTTGAGGGCACAAGTTGAACTTGAAAGATCACTCACAAGGTCTAC
>JBBPRT010000108.1:0-23563 GCA_038093175.1 Boletus hoseneyae
CCTCGGAAACGCGTTCTTGCGCGAGGCATTGACCGTCAAGCAGCTCCGTGTCGAGATCTGGGTACCCGCCCCAGGTCAGGGGCGCAAGGCAGCAAAGTTTGTGCTGCAGAAAGAGGCATGTCACGCGTCATCTCCCTCTTCCTTGCTGACACGTCCAAAAGGCATCGCCAGGAAACCTCCAGCCCGTCGAGGACCTTCTCTTTGCAAACTCGGACGTCCTTTCTGCGCCTATCGTCGTAGCTATCAAAATCGCATCCGCAGCCAGCGGTGAAAAGGCAAAGACAAAGACCATCAGCATCGCCTACGCCGACACGAGCGTTCGCGAAATTGGTGTTGCCGAATTCGTAGACAATGATCTCTTCTCGAATACAGAAGTGCGCACGCGTGTACACATTGTCGTCCAATCTGACTCGTCATACAGTCTCTTGTCATCCAACTGTCCGTCAAAGAAGCCATCATACCTACAGGCACCATCACTGGTACAACCGATCGTGATTTCGACCTCAACAAGCTCAAAGCCGTCCTCGAGCGGTGTGGTGTCGTCATCACAGAGCGAAAACCTAGTATGCACTCGTCTTCCATCTCTCTCTCCTCTGACTTGCGCATACAGACGAGTTTACCACCAAAAATATCCTGGAGGACATCAAAAAGCTAACCGGATCCGAGGAAACAGAAGATGCACCAAGCACGACCAGTCCGTTCTTTTCTTTTCTGAAGGGCCTCATGTTCATTGCAACTTTCAAACAGCTGTCCCTGCAACAGGTGCTCTATCTGCCCTCGTCATCTACCTTTCTCTCCTTTCAGATCCCGCAAATCACGGCGCATATAGACTCAAAACTCATGATCTCGCTCAATACATGCGTTTGGATGCTAGCTCTGTGAGAGCTTTAGCATTGGTCGATTTCGATGGAGGGGTCTGTCTCAGGGCACTGTATCCTCTTCTTCGTCATGAACTTACACATTCACAGGGTAGCCTCAACAAGTCGTCGACGCTGTTGGGACTTCTTAATAAATGCAAGACTGCGCAAGGAACCAGATTGCTCGCAACTTGGCTGAAACAGCCTCTTGTCAACTTGCACGAGATACGTGAGTCAGAATTCATCTCACTTGACCTATATCCGAATCCGGGTGTTCGTTTCCACAGGGAAGCGTCAAGATCTGGTGGAAACCTTTGTAGATGACTCGTCGACAAGACGTGCCCTGCAGGTGATAGACATAAAGACCTTCACCCCGATCACTCTAACCTAATGACAGGATGACTACCTCAAACTAATGCCTGATCTTCACCGGCTAAGCAAACGATTCAAGAAAGGGGTCGCTTCCCTAGAAGACGTTGTCCGCGTGTATCAAGTAGTAGTGAAGGTGACACACATGGCAATATGTTCTCTATTAAAGGCCAAATAATGACTGTAAACAGATGCCAGGTCTCCTTGAAACCCTCGATGACATCCAGTATGAACACGAGGCACACAGAAAACTTGTAGAAGAGGTATATCTAAAACCGTTTAGGGTATGTCCTTCCTGTCACAGTGGGATACACAGAGACTCAACCTCGTCACAGGCCCTCTCCGAGAATCTGTCCAAGTACTCTGATATGGTGGAGACCACGCTCGATCTTGCTTCTCTCGACACACATACGTACACTATCAAACCGGAATACGACGAGGGTTTGCAAAGGTTGGCCGCCAAACTCATGGAGGTGGGTTGTCTGGGGGTTCAGCAAAGAATCAGAAAAGTCATTCAATTTAATCTTGCGATCCACTAGGCAAGGGACGGGCTGGATGCTGAGCACCGTACTGCCGGTAGGGATCTTGGGCTCGACCTTGATAAGAAGCTCCACTTGGAAAATTCTGCAACTTATGGATATTGCTTCAGGTTGACCAAGAACGTACGTTTTCTAGATTGTGTCTTGCACTGCTCATTGACCATGCCCATGCTATGGTTTCTTGCTTGGCGAATTAGGATGCAAAAGCTATTGCCAAGAATAAGAAATATATCGAGCTCGGAACGGTTAAATCGGGTGTATACTTTACGACCAAGACATTGAAGAGTCTCGCGACAGACTATCAGGAGGCGAATGAAGTGTATCAGCGCACTCAGTCGGCGCTTGTGAAAGAGGTTGTGAACATCGCCTGTGAGTATCGAACGTTTTAAATGGCAGTGGTGCCAAAAGATTGTATAGCGACGTACACCCCTGTTCTGGAGAAATTGGATCATGTCCTTGCCCATCTGGACGTCATTGTTAGGTTCGTTTCCAGTACCCTCCTCTGACCTCCCCTAACCTTTCCGTGCTCGTAGCTTTGCACATGTTTCGGTTAATGCCCCAGAACCATACGTCAAGCCCAACGTTTCTGAAAAGGGTAAGCCTTTCATTGTTCTTTGCCTGATTGCTGACACAGACCGCGACATGAAGGTGAGAGTAGCCTCGTGCTGAAAGATGCACGGCATCCTTGTCTCGAGGTTCAAGATGAAATAAGTTTCATACCTAATGACGTTGAAATGGTCAAAGAAGAGGGGGAGTTCCAGATCATCAGTATGGCTCATCCCTTTGTTCTTGAGCGCTGCTGATTGTCACGATCATCTATAGCGGGACCTAATATGGGCGGAAAGAGCACATATATTCGACAGGTATGACAATGTCCTCAGGTCTCTGAGCTCAGGTGAACTAGGAAGCTTCTAGGTCGGTGTGATAGCTCTCATGGCCCAGATCGGATGCTTCGTTCCCTGTTCCACGGCTGCTCTCCCCATATTTGATTCTATTCTATGCCGTGTTGGTGCGGGCGACTCGCAGCTCAAAGGCGTATCAACGTTTATGGCCGAGATGCTCGAGACTGCGTCAATTCTTAGGGTAGGCCGTTTGTTTCGTTCACCTCTTTCAGAGCATTGACGTGCTGTAGTCGGCGTCGAAGGACTCGTTGATTATCATTGACGAGCTTGGGAGAGGTGAGAATGGTGCACGTCTCTGGTGAAGCTCCTGAGCTCTGATGATCGATTCCAAGGGACGTCGACTTATGATGGTTTCGGGCTCGCGTGGGCAATCTCAGAGTATGTGCCTCCTTTTCATGCTTATTTGCGACTATACATTCCTTGTCAGACACATTGCATCAACTATCCGGGCTTTCTGTCTCTTTGCAACCCATTTCCACGAGCTCACGGCCCTCGATCAAGAAATCCCACACGTGAAGAACTTGCACGTTGTCGCACATGTCGGACAAGAAGAAGAATCGCACGAGCGGGATATCACGCTCTTGTACAAGGTCGAGCCTGGTGCGCACCCAATCCACCCTTGCCGTACCTGCATATATGCTGACTTGGGATATTAGGCGTCTCGGATCAAAGCTTCGGTATCCATGTCGCCAAGCTAGCAAACTTCCCGGAAAACGTCGTCAAGGTGCGTTTTCGCCTGTATTTATGGAATGCGTCGTGATATGCGTGCTGCAGCTGGCGAAGCGTAAGGCGGACGAGCTCGAGGACTTTGCGGTTGGCCAACATCCCGAGTCCCAGCACTCGGACGAGGTGATGGAGGAAGGCATCCAGATCGTCGAAGAACTCCTGCGAACGTGGGCAGAGTCCACCACGGATATGGATGGAGAAGACGTCGTAATGGAGGATGTTTCCGCAGACACACAACTTGAGGAGCTCCGTCGATGTGCCGAGACATTCCGCCCTCGCATAGAGAGTAATATCTGGGTACAGTCGATGATATCCTTATTGTGAGCGTCTTCATGGTGCATTTTCGCTTTCTCGCTTTCATTTCGGGACTCTTTGGCTGCATAGATAGTTGCTGTCTAATCGTACTTGCATACACATCCATTTGTAACTATTGTTCTTGTTCCTCTGCATCCATTTCATCGGTTTCATCTTCCTCTACAACTGCGTCCTTGTCCTGTTCAGGCTCGTTGGTTTGATTTACTGATGACGTGGCTGAGGCCGCAAGTCTTTTCTTTTTGCTAGCTTCTTGGGCAGCGATTGTCAGGTCCTCTCCAAAGAGGCGCAAGCTAAGCGCACTGTCACCCAAGTAAGTCATGCACAAAATGCCGAATCCCCTATGTACCTTTTCGCTTTTTTGTCGATCATAAGCGTGACAGAGACGTTTGATTTCCAGAGTGGTAACACGAGGTCGCGCGAAAGACTACCAAACGAGCGCGTGCGGATCAATAGTTTCACAAGGCAGTAGAGGCTCACTCACGTCGTATCGGCAGAGTGTAACGCAGGAAAGCGCACGACGTGACTTCCAGAACCTAGCGTCGCTCAGCGTCGCACTCACAAACACACATTTCAGATCGCTCACCTCTCGCCTCGATCGCCGACCTGAAGGGTTCCTGAAAAGACGCACACAGTGGATAGTACGTTTGCAACAGCACCCTCAACGTTGCGAAATCCGCGGTCATGATCGTCGCGGGGTCGATGTACGGCAGCACGACCGGCAGACCTTCGCCGAGGATACGGAAGTGGGCGTCCATGCCCCGGCCGGCTTCTTGCTTCGTGATGACCTTGGTGCCGCTCGTCATGAGACGGATGCGGGTGTAGTCGTTGTGGGTGAGCACGGATTTGACGAGGTCGTTGGTGAGGTAAAAAGTGCGGACGGCGTCGCCTTCGGGGTTGCGCACGAGGACGTTTGAAAAGGGGAAGTCGGAGGTGAGGTGGAGTTGCTGCCTGTCGGTGTGGTTCGTCAGTCTAATCGCGTCTGTGAGGGGTGGAGAGGTTTTACATGCAAGTCACGAGTG
Source organism: Boletus hoseneyae (assembly GCA_038093175.1). NCBI lineage: Eukaryota > Fungi > Basidiomycota > Agaricomycetes > Boletales > Boletaceae > Boletus > Boletus hoseneyae. The sequence continues at coordinate 4,728 of JBBPRT010000108.1, forward strand.
CGGGATCGTCGGGCGATAAAAAGGTGTAGGGCATCTCTTTGAAGGAAGGATCAGCAACCCTTGATTTTTTTGTGTGAGTGGTTGGTGTGGAGCGTGATCGCTCGGGGTGTGATTCATCTTCGATAACTGCGGCGTCGTCTTCCATGGCGGTGATAGGCTCAGCAGACGACGTGCTTGTACTGGGCAGTTCTTCGGATTCGTTTGAAGGAGCTTCCGCTTCCAATTTGAACTTTTTGCTTTCTGGAACGACTATGTCTCCCTCTCCCTCCTCGGCCACGCGTTTCCTTATAATCCATAAGTACATGCAAGAGGAGCAGATCTGGCAAAGTCTTACCCTCCTTGTTTGCACTTCGACGGATGATGACTCTCTTTGCGCTCCAAGACTGCAACGAAAAATCCGCCCGTGTCTTGGAGATGCGGGTAAATGCGGACACTGGGTCGCACGAACATCATGGTTAACGCACACACGATTGATGGGTTATCATTCACGTACCAGCGCTCGAGATTCAGTGTGCCGACGTTACTCGGGGGCCAGTGGGACTCAAGCATCTTTGACTCGGCGCGCTTGTCTTCTGGAATCGTTTCTATATAGGCAGCCCAGGAAGCGTGGGATGTGTCGACCGAACGGCCGACGGTTGGTGACCAGTTGGTGATCCCAGGTCGACGAATCAACTCGGGCAACTGAGACGACACATCCATCAACTCAAATTCTGTTGATGAAAAAAGGGTCAAGAAAAGTCACGAGTATTCCGATTATCCCTCACCTGGATGAGAATTCAGAGCGGCAGCTATGACAGCTTCGTTTTCGACGGGATTCAAGGAGCAAGTAGAGTAAACGATACGACCATCCGGCTCGAGCATGCGCATGGCGCGTTGAAGGATACGAACTTGAAGCCTAGGAGAGCGTCATCAGAAGTGAAGCGTCTTCGGGTGTCTCTGGCAGAACGAACCCATGCAAACCGTTTCCATCCAATGGTTGCCAGCGCTTCCAGATGCCAACGTTCTTTCGTAGGGTGCCATCCCCGCTGCATGGTACGTCGCAGAGGATACGGTCGAACAAGAGTTGACTCGGGGTCTTTTTGACCGAGCGACGTTTGTCCACCGTCATCGATCGAAGGACGGGATAAATCGATGCGTCCAGATTGGTGACCATGAAAGAGGGACTTGGGAGACGGGAAGATTGGTGAATGAGAAGGTGAGAACGTCTGGAATCGCTGTCGTTGGCGATGAGGAGACCGGGCGGTGTTGATGTTGCGGTGGCGGTATCGTTTGCGTGTAATGCTTCGAGTAGCTGAGCTGTCTTATAATTGAAATTGGATATGTAGATCAATTGAGTAGTTAATGAGTTACCTTGGATCCAGGTGCCGCGCACATATCCATGACCTATACATGGTGAGAAGGTTCTGTAGGTCGGTAAGTGAGTTGGCCATTCACTGACCTTGTGATGAGGCTGAACGTCGAGGAGGAGTGGAGGCAACATGCTCACGGCTTCTTGCCGGGAAATATTTCCCTTGGCGATATATGAGTTGCTGGTCGAGCCAATCAATAGAGAAACTGACCACCTCAGTTTCATGCACCAAAAAGGAGTGAAACTTCTTGAACTCGGGTGATGTCCTCAAAACTTTTTTGGATACATTGAATTGCCATGCAAGCCCATCGGGGTACCTGTATACCCTATACGCTTAAGTTCTACAAATACGCGACTGAAGCTCACCATGGGATTTGAGCGGGAGGGGGGACAACTTCGTCCTCAAAGGTGACGTTGTGTAGTAGGGGGACGTAAGTATACTTGATCGTATCCCCGAGGGACTGGGCTATCCTTTAAGCATAGTGTGAGAAGAGGATGTTTCTCCATGGACGGTCACAAGCCATACTGTCTACTCCCAGCTATTCGGAATGTGGTTGGAAGCGGTCGGCGCAATGAATCCATGAAGGCTTCCCATTCATCGTCTGGTATTATTTTTTGCGCCTTGTAGTACGTCGTGAATCGCTCGTTGTGCATATCTGCCCGTTCGAGCATGCCTCGATCATCGTCCTCCTTTGCAGGGGGCCGCACTGCGTTGCGATCGAACTTTCCCCGGTTGCGTCTACCTCTTCTCTGAACAGGGAGGTGAATGATGGTTCATGCACGATGATACAAAACAAACGCACAGTCATATCGGTTTGCAAGTTGCAAGATATGTAATCAGTGTCCGGTAGCGGTTGTTTGGAATGCAAGGCTTTGCCAAACAATCGCTTTTGGTCAAGTATGCGACGCGCGTCCTCATCCACTGCAATCATCCGGTAGACGTTCAACATGGCGCAACGTCCCACCGCAGAAATCAAGGTCCCCTCAGAGGACCCTAAGAAGAAGGAAGAGGAAGAGAAGAAGGCCACAGAGAAGAAAGCTAGCACGTCTAAAGCTAATGGTGACAAGAAGGACGAGGAGGAAGAGTTGGTACGTCATACGAACGTGATCAGCGTGTCAAGCACCGACAATTTTCTCCATAGTCAGAGGAGGATGCTCAGCTCAAGTCTGAACTTGAAATGTTAATCGAGAGATTGAAGGTGCGCCGTCACCCTACCGTAGCTCGTGCTCGCACATATGTCTCAATCAGGAACCCAACACTGAGCTGTACAGACCCGCTCTCGAGACTCTGCGCGTACTCATAAGAACGTCTACATCTTCTATGACATCGGTTCCTAAACCTCTCAAGTTCCTCCACCCTCACTACCCCGAGCTCCAGAAGCTTTTCGACACGTGGTCACCGTCAGAGGACAAGGCAAGTATTTCCACGAGACTCGTACTGCGCGTCTTATCGCTTTGTAGAGTCTCTTTGCAGACATCCTATCCGTGCTTGCCATGACGTATTCAGATACCCAGCCACGAGGGACCCTCCGGTACCGGTTACTCTCGGTCTCTCTCCTCCCACCATCATCGACGATACCGGAACCAGGTTCCTGGGGACACGAGTATGTCCGCCATCTCGCAGCAGAGCTTGGCGAAGAATTTACAATTCGACAAGAGGGCGAAGAGGCGATATCGTCTCCACCTGATACTGATGCGTCTGCAAAACCTGAGCCTGTCAAGATCCCTGGGACTATCGATGATTTACGTGCACTTGCACTGGAATGCGCAAAATTCTTTCTCAGTCATAATGCTGAGCCTGACGCCGTGGATCTCTTTGTGGAGCTCGAGATGGTTGATCGAATAGCAGGGTTGGTTGACATCAACACGTTCGGACGCGTTTGCACGTACATGGACCGGTCAGTACGATATATTACCAGATTCTCATGATATCTCAAAACCCCGTGCCAGATGTGTAACTCTTCTACCACCTCCCGATGATGTTGCTTTCCTACGGGCTATCCACAGCATCTATCTTCAGTTTTCCAAGTTCCCGGAGGCTCTCAGCGTAGCAGTCCGTCTAAATGACGCGGAGTTGATCCGACAAGACTTCAACGCATCTGGGAACCCGTTAGTTGTCATCCCTTTGTCCTTTTCGCCATGTTCTAAGCCGAAAGTTCAGGATAATGAGGCGCCAACTGGCGTTCCTCCTTTCTCGTGCTCAAATACCATTGGAATGGTTACAGCCCCCAGCTTCCGAAGATGCCGACGCAGAAACAGAACTGCCCGAGGATATCGTGGAATGCCTCAGCAACACTCATCTTAGTAGATTCTTCAGAGAATTTGGCAAGGAACTTGGTGTTGCAGAACCCAAGAGTCTGGAAGACGTATACAAAAGTCATTTAGAAAACACACGTAAATATATGTCTTTAATCTTAAGTTGACAAGAACTCATTCATTTTGCTAACAGGGGGAGGCTTGTCTGCGAACGTCGACTCTGCCCGAGGAAACCTAGCAGGCACATTTGTCAACGCGTTTGTCAATGCTGGGTTTGGGAACGATAAACTCATGGTTGAGGCAGAGGAAGGTAACAGCTGGGTGTACAAGAACAAGGATCACGGTCAGCCACGTATTCTGCGCCATTGCGCCTGCTAACATGTCACAGGTATGATGAGTGCCGCGGCCAGTTTGGGACTCAGCTTACTCTGGGACACGGATATCGGTCTCAGTCACGTCGACAAGTACACGTACTCGTCGGAGGAGTACATCAAGGCTGGCGCCCTTCTCGCTACAGGTCTCTTGAACTCGGGTGTCCGTACGGAAGCCGACGCTGCGCTAGCCCTTCTCGGAGATTACACAACAAATCCGTCACTACCCCTGAAAACTGCCTCCATCGTTGGCCTTGGGTTGGCATACGCTGGTTCGCATCGGGAAGACCTACTTGCCCTTCTCCTACCTGCGGTGGCGGACGAATCTACTTCGACCGAGGTTGCCGCCCTGAGTGCTCTTTCCCTTGGCTTCATTTTCGTTGGAAGTGCCAACGGTGAAATTACCAGCACAATTCTCCAAACCCTAATGGAAAGAGATGAAAAATCGCTCGGAGACAAGTGGGGACGATTCTTGGCTCTAGGGCTCGCCCTTCTTTACGTTGGTAAATACGTTCGCCATTTCCCTGGTGGATGTCATGCTGACCAGAAACATTTAGGACTCCAGGATGCATCGGATGCAACGCTTGAAACCCTCAAAGCTATTGAGCACCCGATCTCAAGACAAGCCCAGATTCTTGTGGAAGTCTGTTCGTTTGCTGCCACGGGAAACGTTTTACGAGTACAGCGACTTCTTCATCTTTGTGGCGAACACTTGGAAGCCCTGAAGGAGAGGGAAGAGGCAGTAAAGGAGGAGAAGAAAGATGAGAAGGAGGAAAAGAAAGAAGACGAGCAGAAACCAGACGATAACTTTCTGTCATTTGCCGTGCTCGGGATCTCTATAATTGCAATGGGTGAGGAAATTGGTTCGGAAATGTCTATGCGACAGTTCAACCACCTGGTGAGCTCGAGTAGTTTGCTGTAGGGGGAGCGTGCTTACAAGCGACAACAGATGCACTATGGCGATCCCATCATCCGCAAATCTGTTCCTCTAGCTCTTGGCTTGATTAATGCTTCTAATCCACGACTGCCCGTGCTCGACACGCTCTCGAAATACAGCCACGATAACGACCTCCAAGTTGCACTCAATGCCATCTTTGCAATGGGTTTGGTTGGCGCAGGAACTAACAATGCTCGTCTTGCGCAAATGCTCCGGCAACTTGCCGGGTACTACTACAAGGAGCCCGATTGCTTGTTCACCGTGCGCATCGCACAAGGGTTGGTGCACATGGGCAAGGGCACGATAGGGATAAACCCCTTCTTCTCCGACCGTAACATCATGAGTGGGCCCGCAGTCGCTGGTTTGTTGGCGACGCTTACAGCGTTCACGGATGCCAAAGCTTGTGAGTGAAACGTATATTATATTCTTCGACACCATAAAACTCAAGATTGAATGCACTCTAGTCGTGCTGGACAAGTACCACTGGATGTTGTACTACCTCGTGACCGCCATGTACCCGCGGGTCTTGATCACACTCAATGAAGACCTGGAAAACCTTCCAGTGACGGTTCGTGTGGGCCAGGTAAGTCGATTTTTACTGTTGAATCGCTTTGGTATGTACTCATGGCTTTGAAAGGCCGTTGACGTGGTTGGACAAGCTGGCAAGCCTCGCACGATCTCCGGATTCCAGACACATCAAACGCCGGTGCGCCTAGGCACGACGGAGAGAGCGGAACTGGCGACGGAAGAGTATATCCCTTATGCACATGTTCTCGAAGGATTCGTCATCCTGCAAAAGAATCCTGGGTATGAGAAGGAGGATGCAATGCAATTGTAGTTTTTTGGCGCGTGTACTTTGGAACAATACATATTCACTTTGAATCGCCCCGTTGTAATACTAGGGACTTTCCCTATTTGGACAGCGTCAACTTGAAGAAAATTAGCTCCAGAAAACCAACGGCATTAACGATGACCACTTTCACTGTTCCTTCGCTCTACCAATGGCCACGTCACTGCACACCCAAAGCACGCGAAATGGTCCTGAATATCATTAACTCGGCCAAAACGCCGTTGGCAACTAAGGACATTTACAACCTTGCCATCAAACCAGCTCGTGCTAACACGCCGGCACCTCATGCGGGCGAAGAAATACGATCTATAAGGCAGGCGTTGCTTGCTTTTCTTCGTGCGGAATGTCGGGAAACTCACATGCACCCTGAAATAGGTATCTGAAGACGGTCGTTCTCCGTGACCTGGCCGCCCAGAACCGTGTTGAGAAGGTCCGAATGCAAGGCGCGTTCAAGGCATGGTTGTGGAGACCTAAGCAGGCCATTTCGACGAGCCCGATTATGCCGAAAGCTGCGACCTCCGTAATCTCTAACTCTGGCTCGACGGAACTGACCCCAGCGGCAGTGGGTGTAGGCGAGGACTGGAGTCATCTGAACAAGCGGAGACAGAGAGCGAGGAAGATGAAGGTGGAGAGGGATTTACAGAGGATGCAGAGAAAGGCTGCGGCATGATGCTTTGAACTACATAACATTGTCAAACTGTTGTTCAATCACCTATTTTTTGCACACGAGATGGAGTATGTGCCTTATCAGTTGTTTACCTTCCCTGAATGTAACACCAGGGTGTATACAAATGGATGAGCAGTAATGGAGCTTGGAAAAACTCCAGGCAAGTGCAAAAACTCAGAAAAAAAAAGTAATGATTCAACTGCTTATTTCAGATGAAGATCTCTATGCATATTGTGCTTCGTATGCTAGAGAAAGGAGAGAAAGAGTGGGTTGATAGGTTACATAGGTACAGTGGTATGGTAGTGGACAGGAAAGAAGGGTTGGGAAAAAAACCATAGGTTTTTCCGGCCCGAAACTGGGCTCAAACTGTCAGGCAAAGCGAGCTGTGGTTCCCTGAAAGAAGGAGTGAGTGATGCAGCAAGCAAAGCTTGGAACCCTGACAGTAGGAGTGGTGACTTACAGGTATCTTTATCTGACAGGAGGGAGGATGTGATGATGTAGGTTGTTGAGAATGTCTGGTTAGTGTTGAAGGAAAGGTGCCAGGATGATGGCATGATGGCATACATCAGGAAAAAGCATTTGTGGCTGTAGCGGCCTATAGCACCCTGCATAGCTATATAGCTGATGTAGCACTATGTCGTCACTTTGCATACCACATCACAAATGATGATCTATATAGACTATTGTAGCCCTACTGTAGCACTGTCCTACATCAGCCATTGTATACATCTGCTATGTAAATAAACATTGTCAAGAGGTCATAGCTGTAGCGCACTGCAAAAAAATTCACACAAGAAATGTTTATATGTAGCTATAGACTTAACATGCATAGAGGGGACAAGAAAACAAATGTGATTAGGATGAAACGCATGCATAACGATGCCTAGTCCAATGCATGCCGATCTGAGAGGAAACACATTATATGAACATGCTGGCATGTCCTCAGAGTTGCTTGCCTGTTGAGATGGTGAGCACAATGATAAGGACTTCCCATGCAATGTTGAGCCCGCACCAGAGCCTCTCGTCGTCGATGCCAAAAGCACATGCATTTCACCACAGGCTGTTGATGGCCATGGCATGCGTGCGGAGGCTCTAGGCAGTGTGGCTCATTGCAAGGTTGCTCGCAAACTGATGAAGCAGGCTGAGGATGGTCTCACTTATGACATCATCATGGTAGAGTGGATAAGGTATGGGGCAGGGCAGGAGAGAAGTGAGCAAGTGGTCAACCTGTTTGGTGTAGAGGAAAGTTGGCAACTGAGGAAAGACATTGGGTATGGAGATGCACAAGGGGACCACAGGGACAGATATGGTAGATCCAGGGACATCAGGGTGAGAGATGTTTTCAGGATAATGGGGATGTTCGCACAGTGAGTCATCAACATGATATTATGAAAGGGGAAGAGGGTCATGCATTGTTAAAACTCCTGAACGGCAAACAAATTGATTAGCTTTTTCATGAAAGAAAATGACATGATTACCATACTGCATTATTGTTGCGCCTATACCATTTGAACATGCAATGATCTATGTATTTGTTGAGGTAAAAATGTTGAGCTTCTGCCAACACGTGACCTTGGACCCATTGAGGGTTGACGGCTCCATGTGGAAATGAGGGAATGAGGTGACACTGCTGTACAATGCAGTCAACTGGGATGACTTTGGTGTTTGGGAGTTGGCGATTATGTCCTTCTTGATCCATGTAAACTTTCTCTGGTGCGTATGCCATACTACCATTGAAGGTAGGGTTACCTATTAACTCTCGAACACAGGTGACAAGATCTCTCATCCACAACTCAAGCTCCTCCGACTCGGTGTCGCTATCAAGTTGACCATCTGGTCTGTTGCCTTCAACCAGCTCAAGATCACCGCAGGTTTGAATCATTTGGCAGGTCCATTCTGGCCCAGTAGGCAACTGATCAATGAGCTTCAAGAATGTGTAGCTGCTGCCAAAGGTGGAACGAATGCGATTCTTTGTCTGCTGAAAGGTATTTTTTAGTCTCTGCTCTCAGGTAATCAAGTATGTCCACTTACAATTGGAAGCTTCAGAAAGTCATCAGTCACACGCTGGTTCACATTGTTGATCAGCCACCATGCCAGCTCCCATTCATCCCAATCAGCATACGGTGCATATGGACCTCTTTCCATGCTGTCCTGAAATATCTTTATCTGTTCAAAAGATGTTGCATTGGTGCCAAGGATGTCAGCCATACGATGCAAGCTAAATTCCTTGGCGAACCAGGGAAACCTCAATTCCTAGGCCCTATTACCTCTATCCTCTGAGTCTGCCAGTGACTGGTTGGTATTATACTGCAATGATGTGTTTGTGTGGTAAGGTTCTTTGTCACCATCCCTGTCGCCGTCATGGTGGGGCATTTGTTCTATTGACACTGCCTTCTCGAGTACTGAGTTGTCCCCTAATTCAGGTTGTGTGGCTATTTGTTCAGCACAAGTGTCCAGCTCCCACTATGCATAGCAATGCCAGGAGTGCACAGTATGTCAGTGCAAAGCTTCTGCGGTCAGAAAGGTTTGTTTGCAATACTTGCACAGATTGTGCTGATGCTGGGTCCTTTGGGAGGGCATAGGTGTTTTGGGCGGTGAGTGGGGCATGTGGTGACTTCAGCCCCATCTTTTTCTTTTTCTGCCATACTTGGCCTGACACATACCCACAGCAGTGCCCTCATCTCAGGATTGCCCCTACCCAGACTGTAAGTAACGTTTCATTACTCCATCTCTGCATTCCGCTGAACGTTACCACTAATATGCAGGTCCATAACTGGACAAGCTTGTAAGTTCTGCATTCTGGTCCTGTAGGACTATTGGGTCCATGACCCTTATTTTAACATTCCTTCTCATGTCCCCATCAGGTTGCTCAGTTCAAATTACCACTTATGGCATCATAATTGTCAATGCAAGGTCCCTGTCGTTACTCAGCAGCCATTCAGTGACAGCATATTTAAAGTATGATTCTTACATTTCAATGCCATCACCCAGTTACTCACCACTCTCTGACAGTTTTGCTTTCATTCACCATCACTCATTTGCCGTCGCTTACACTCCTTTTACTGGACTATTTTCTAATACCCATTACCTATCTCGTTTCTTATCTCTTCTTACTCTTTTTCTAACCCCCATTACATCTAATCATTTATAGATTATGCCCAAGGTTCCCAATCAAAGTGTGCAGCTGCAAAATGATGCACTAACGGCTGAATCTTTGTCCAAAGGCCGTGTTCCCTGTGTCCGTCGTCCAAGTGAAAAGGTTCAGGTAATGCAAGGTAAGTGGACCCACCAATTGCATGGTTCGACCATTGATCATTCGGCAGAGGACCAAGAGCAAGAAAAGGCTGCTCAAGAAGAAGAGGATCTTGCCAAAGCAAAAAGGCGCGAACAGTGTATCCACAAGCATGCCCAAGTTGTGAAGGCAGCACAACAGGATCCCCTCAAGGCCAAACCTACTCAAGGCATGACTGATGTTGTCCCAACTGTGGTTGATTGTGCGGTACATCTCATCCATAATCATTTGCTCTATGTAATAATGTTTTGTCTTCTAGTTCTTGTCTTGTCCCATTGGTGGCAATGGAGCTTCATTGGCCCACATGAACCTTCCAAACACTCCACTTGTTGCATGCTGGGGCATTATCCCTCCTGTTCCTAGATTGGACCACACTGGTAGCGACAATATAGAGGTATGTACCATATGTAACTAACCCGATTGCTATGATTAACTTGTTAGGATAGCCCCCACCACGTATTCATGCTTGTCACCCTAAACCATTGCATTGAACTGAGACACTACTTACTCTTCCCAATACCGTTAGTACTGATGCATTCATCACGATGCGCAAGAGGGCACATGAGCCCACTCATGATCATGGATGGGAAAAAGAGTAGGTCACCAAGATCACTTCAAAAGCTATGTTGACTCAAGTTTCAGGTGCTGCTCTGATGCACTGACTACTTAGCCGCATCCGAAAAAGCGAGTCTACCGAGTCATTGAGAGTGATGATGAACTACCAGTGGTTGCAACGGCCACTGCCGAAATCAAACAGTGGATGGCTATCACCTCTCTATTCTCCATGGGTGGGATGGCAACTATATTGCCACCAACCCAATCAACGGTTCTGAACCACAGTGATGAACTCAGAGGTAAGCTTCCAGCAAGTGGTCCAAAGCCTTGTCCCAAGGCTGGTGATTATGATGGGCCCACACGTTGCATCCTCAACACAGCCATTCAATTCTATCACGCTATGCTACTAACAGAGACACCTTTTCCTGAGCTGCATGTCGAAGTTGAGTGGGTGAAGTTGAAACCGGATGGAAACCTGAACGAGGCAATCCTAATACTAGGATGGCGAGTGATAAGATTTAGAGGAAGAGGATGGGAAACGTGCGTTCAAGGAGGAATGTAGTAACGAGGAGGCGGCGATTGACGAGGTCTGCTTCGACACGAATGACGAGGTATAAATTGGCAATGGGAAAGATGACGGTTACAACGTGTAGCATCCGTTAACAAGGATGAATTCGGCAAGTGCAGAGTAGGAAGGTAGGAGTAGTAAACAAAGGTCCAGGCCCCCAAGGGAGAGTAGACAGATGAATAGGACTGGGGAAAGACGACGGAAAGGTACGGTATATATATGATACTAAGGTGCTTTAGGGTAGGTCGTCTGAGTCCTAAATACTTGAGGGCTGGTGTGAGAATGAAAGAGATAAGGGAACATGAGGGAAACGCAAGGTAACCGTGAGGCGTGACATCATAGATAAGACGAGAGTCTGGACTGGGCCTAGACTCAGGTCACGAGTTGTCTCACGGTCACGTGTGAGGTCACGTGATCCTAAAGAGAGTTAAGTCAGGTGACTTGGTCACGTGACTGTGAAAGTGAAAATCGACTAAGTCCGATAAGATGAAGAAAGTGAAAATACGCAGCGTAAGGTCCTGAACTATAACAGAAGTCGGCTTGGAACTTAAGCTGCCAGTACTATGGGACTGACGTCGAACACAATCCAAACATTCTGAAGCTGGCCAGTGATTTCATTGTCTGACATGACACAAACTAAATATCATTCAGATCACAGCACAAGCTTCCAATCTGCGTGGACAATTCAAAACCAAGGCATGCTCCATCATGACGACAACATTTGGCTTTGAAATGAGTGCCAGTACCACTGCACAAGAGTCGGACCGTAACCTCTTTACGGCGCTCAAGTCCAATGCAAGATTTGTGTACCAAGTAAGTTGCAGTCCAATTAATTCAAGACGTGCCCATGCTACACTCATTGCCCAACATCCAGGAATTCTGACCACCCTTTGTTAGTATTTATAGAAACAAAGGAGTTCAGCAAGTCATCAACGAAGTGTTATTCAAGAACAAGACTGACAATGGAATCAAGTGGCCTGAATACTATCAGCCATTCTCTATTGCAGGATATGCTCTGGCACTCATGGCAGTAGGAGTCGTATGGTTGTGGTGTGATTGTACTAACAATTATGGAACAGATCGAGTGTGCCATTGATGAATGGGCCTTGGGGTCACGTGAAAGGATCACATTCACTGAAGATGTGTACATGCCGATTTACAATATACACCTCGACAACCTGGAATATTTCCACAAGAAAACGGTAAAGTTAAACATCCTGCCAATGATCATGAGGCAGGTCTATGACAACGGAAAGTAAGTGAATCTACCATCATCCACACATTCACTCATTTGTTACAGGTTGCATGCTGGTGTTCCAATTGCTCGAATTGTGAACAGTATTACTATATCAGCTGTGGTGATCAAGGATGCCATCAGCGAATTTGATGTCGAGCATGAGCAAGGTGCTGCTAACAAGATACAGGACTCTGATGATGGGGTGTCAATGGATGAGGTAGTTCCGGATCATCTTGATTGGTTGGCTGACTCGGGTGCTGAGATGGAAGGGGAAGGGGAGGAAATTGATGGGGTGTGATGGTGTGGCAGGCGAGCTTTGTTGCTGCTGATAGACGCATAGTATACCTGGCTGCTATAAGATGCTATATAGTGTCTGTAGACAATACCACTGTGTGCTACAGTTTGCTACATCAAATCTTTTTTGAGTCAAAGCCACTACAGAGTGTAATAAAATGGGGGGAAGTCTATGGAGTTTATAGTTACTATACATGCTACAAAGTACTATGTCGAATTTTGCTTTTTCCTGATGTAGGTATAAAGTTAAAGAGTCACTTGACCACCTTCCCATCATTTTGATGATATTGAAGGGTACTCCCTTTAGGAGGTAGAAAAGGGTGCCTTTTATGTGTAGGCTGTGGCCCTTGAGGTCAGGAATGCTAGGGTTATTTTTGGTGATGGTGTCGACTCATTTGAGTACCTTTTTCTTGGAGAAGGGGCACATGCTACTCATTGGATGCCTTTACAAGAAAAGATGTGCATTGTCAGAGTTGGCATTTATGTGTAGGTGTCTGTTGAGGGCACTTTTGGGGTGTTGAGATTTAACCTAATCACTACGATAAGAAAGGCTATTTGCCTAACTGACATTAGGTTAAAACCCGACTGACATTAGTGCCAGTAAGAGTATTAGTCAGGATTTGCACATTACTTATGTAATGTTACCATGTGATCTTATCTATCACATGAGGTGCTTACACTATTCATATTGGTCATAATGATATGATCTCATCATATCTTTTTTACTCATCATTTGAGTCTTTATTTCCATTGGATAGTATCTTTATCATAGATAAGAGCATTATCTGCTATTCGCTAGAATACATTGGAACATTCTAGGAACATACATAGATACAAACATCTCTGTACATATTTAAGAAGAGCCCTTATGGCTCATCTTATCTTAACGAGTTATCTCTGGATTCGTTCTATCTGCTCTCTAAAGCAAGACACTTGGTTCCATCAACGTTTCACCTATCCTAAGTGGGTGTTCCCACTTGAGACTATCTTTTACTCCTCTTTCCCTTGTGTAACACTTCGAGGTACACTTTGTACTTTGAAAGGTTATGAGCTCTGCCTAGATAAGCAGAGTTCATCCTTTGATATCACGATGCCTCCCATCGTCTCATGTGGTGAACATTGGTTCATGACCATGATCCAAGAGGTTCTGGTCACCTTTCTATTCATTTATCAGGTGATCAGAGTTGGTAATACCATCGTCAACACTGACAATGCAGTAATCTTCTCATTCCCAAGTGGCATTCTGATGTTCTTCTCTATACCGGAAGCTTTTTATATTGTTTTCGAGCTTACATCAGAAACTAGCTACTACCTTCTCAACCTTACGTTCAGGAACTGCCCTGTCAATGTAAGTACCAAGAGGAGACCCACGCCACCTAGCACATCCAATCCTGGTTCCCAGCCACGTCCTCATCATCCTCCTTATCGTCCTAATTATCCTCTAACTCCTTTTCCACCACAACGACCTAGAACTCCTCCCCAGATTATACCTGAGACCATACCTCGTTCTATAACACATACCAATACGGTTACTCCAGGAGTTCCTCTACAAATCCCTTGTCCAATTTGCAACAGTGCAATTAAACAAGGAGAAGTCCATCATCATGGTGAGAACGACTACCTGAGATCTGATTCTCAGAGACTAAGTGATCACAACAATCCTTTTACAATTCAGAGTTATTTCTTTGCCTTCTTCCCCAGGTTCTTACTTCCTCGCTCCATCCCACGTTGAAAGAGCTCCATTTGGACTCCCAAGATTGCCCTCATCTATGCTCAATAACAGCCCTCCTCATCTTCCCATTTCACCTCCACCATTCATCAACTCTTTAATCAATGAACTTGCTAATCTTTCAGTCACCCAACCTTACTCATCCTCCCTCTCTCTCTCCTCTCCTACTCAGGGAATGCTTCCAACTAGACCCTGAGGAAATCCAACAACTAATCAACAGGGAGTATATCATTTCTTGTCTTAACCAACCACCCATGCTTTGCAACGATCATCCATTAAGTCCCATGGATCAAGCGTTAGTCAAAGGATCCCTCCTAGTGCTTCAACTGAAGCCAGTCAGTCTAATAGGAGTTCAGAAAATGATCGACCTTCTGGGAGTGGACATTCTGAATCTGGAGAGAGGCAAGTACATAGTTCCTCATTATCCAGAGGACATGAAGTACCCCTGGATGGAAGACGCCTTTCTAAGCACCAACACTGTTAACAGGAACATGGAGAGTGAGTGGATAATGCTCAATAAAGACAATCAGGAGATCTGGGACATTCATTGGGAGCACTTCACGTTCCATCCACCCCCGTCCCTACCATCACTTCTGACTCAGCATAGTCACTACATGGCAGTGGAAGTGTCATCCGGCATCAAGATGATGAAACTAGTAGCCCCCATCTGGTTCCAACACCAGATCCCGCTTCTCAACCTTAGAGAAGTAGAGATTTCCCCTTGACAGGTAATTCTCTTCAGACTTCGCCCAGAGAAGACTCACCTGGATCATCTTGTGGTCCAGAGACAAACCATCAATGGCCTACAACATCTAGACAGAACTGTTGGCCAATACCTTGAGGGAGCTGGATAGGCTTTTCCAGTTTGTATCTACAATGAAACCCGCAACCTCCACATTCATAATTAAGGATTCGAGATCTTCTGTTGTGACCTTTTTCCACCTTCCAATTATGCCAACATCATCCTATTCAAAGCAATGACTCCTGTTTTCCGGGCTGAACAATCCATGGATCTCTATGAGATCTTTGAGAGGTATTGAGCACTGCTTCCCCAATTGGAGCAGAAAATTTTGGAATGAGTATGCAGATCTAGAATCAACTTTACGATTTCCAGGCTAGGATTTATTTCTATTCAGGTGAATCGTAATGCCTTTATGAAAATGACAAAGTTCTTTTTGCAAAGGTTATTCCTATCTAGAGACTAATTTGTTCTTTTGAAGATTTGCCAGAACAATTAAATGATGCCTACAATACCCTAGCAGGGACTAACCGAAGATGAAGAAGAAGAGCTGCTGAGGAAGGCAAGCAACAACAAAGAACTCACTGCCATATGTAGGAGTGGACTTCATCTTTCTTCTTCTGTCCCTTTTACTTGGCCTTGTCATCACACTTGTGATCGTTCTTACATTTTCGAAATGTCTGACCCCCATATATCCTTTGCTGCCATGAACACCTGGAGTAATCCAGAGACCTTAGATGTACCATACCATTCATGTGCACAAAGAGAAATTTTAATAGAAAAGAAACTTATGTCAGACAGGTACATAACAAATCCTCATTACTTCAATACATTATTTCTAGAATGTTTTGAATCTTTCTCATGGTTACCTTTACCTATGCATTACATAGAGAAACCTTATGAAGGTCCCTGAACAAAAATAGAGCGAAAGTTTTATTGGGATTGAAAATTTCAGGAGTCCCTTAAACGTAATCGGAAGCTTCGCCACTTTCATTCCTGGATTATTACATACTGGAGACCTGGACAATCTCTGAGGACACAACCAGGGACATAGGGACAAGGCACAGGAACAGGATTAGGACATGTAGGCAATGCACTATTCTCACTTTTTCAATATTTATTTGATATTCTAATCGCTGACGAAGGCTTTGCAGATATACTTCTCTTCTAAATGGCTGCTCTAACTACCTCCACCAACTTCAAAGTTGACAACACTATTCTCAATCGCATTCCTGTTCTCAAAGGACAGTCTAACTACCCTATCTGGTCCCAACATCTTCAATCAGTTCTCCAATCCTTATCAGTCTGTTATCGGACGAGCTATAACACTTGCCTTTGCACTCAGACTACACTATGAATGGTACACTTTATGTTAACTCTTCTTATCTTATCAGATAACATCACGTGACTGGTCACATGACCATCTGGTTATCTGTTTATGATCTTATCTATATCTTACCCCTAGGAGGAGTCACGTGATACTGGTACATGACATGCTGACTAATGGTCTAGGCCAATGACGTCATAGTCTAGGCAATGATGTCATAGATGACATCATACCTCATGTCCACTGCATGGACTCCTAGTTGACCGGCCCTACATCGAGTACCCACACCTGCCCTTAACCGTATTCTACATATATATACGACTCCCTGTACTCAATAGTCCCCCAGTTTATTCACTTTGGTTCTTACCCGGTTCCCTACGTCTGAACTGCCTGAGCATCCTTAGTGGAGGGCTATTCCCTCTTTGCCAGTTATGCCACTGTAAAAGGCCCTCTACAACATTTACGCAACTTCTCTACATCGTCTTCATCATCGCTCTTGATGGGCTCGCCATTATTTATGGTTGAAGTGATGCTCCACAACACAGTCTGGGGATTCATTGATGGATCCATTGCTTACGATACCACTCTCGGAGCAGACCAACCCAAATGAATCACCATCGACAAACGGATTTGTGGCATTCTTGCTAACACCCTTGAAGATCAGTTTCTCCATCTAGTCTCCTACGAATACCCCGCTACTCCTGCTATGCATCCCTCAGTTACAAAAGCACTTTGGGACAAATTGTGTAGCCTCTTTGGTTCTGAAAGTCTGTCTGGTCAATTTTATTTATTTCATCAGATCCTTAACTCCGGGATCAACCCAAGAAATGCTCAAATGAGTATCGGCAAGGTTACATCCTTGTTTGATCAATTAAGCTCAGCTGGCTTAAGGCTGCCAAACTCATTTCAAGCAATGTTCATCCTTCTGGGTCTTCCAGACTCATTCTTTTCCTTCACTTCTGTTGTTGCTCAAACCACTCCTGCCACTAATTTCTCGGTAGACAATATTACTAAAAAGATTCTTTCCGAAGTTTCCCTTAGAGGAACTCGAGGTGGTTTAGCTTCCCACATCAATTTTGTGGAGAATGACAATGTAAGCACTTCTTCTGCCCATCATACTGCTGTGATTTGTAAAGGCCCACCTAAATCTAATCAGTGGAGACATCCTTAGGGATAATTCAACAATCATCAGAATCACACAGGTCCTTCAGGATCTGGTACCTCTGAAGGAGTACGTCTTGGGGTGAATAAAAAACCCTATCAAGGCAAAGCTAACTTCCAGAAGAACCAAAACCGCAATGGTTTCAAGATGCAAAAGAAGAAAGATGCAAAAGGAAAAGAAAAGGCCCTCAGACCAATATGGTCCAGAGAGAAGGTTTTATTCATGAAGTTACCATGGATGAACCGGTGCTAAACAAAGTACCAGAGGACCAGACTAACATCGTCACAGACAATGACCACCTCTTCTCATGGGATGAGATGAGATCAACATGAAGAAGGCAATATGGATGTAGAGGAAACTGTCCAAATTGAAGAAACTGATGATATGGATATGGGTCATGCAAATAGTTCCTTTCAGCATCACTTCTCTTTCTAAAGTCTTGGACTCAGGAGCTAAACCATCTGAGAGACAAGAACTGTTGCCCTTGCAATGAGACCCTTTACTGCTTCAAAAGCAAGACACAAAAGGAAAGAAAAATAAGAAGAACAAAGTTGTTCTATCTTTAGGAGGTTTAGTTTTGAGCAACACTCAGTTTAATTCTTTGGATTCTACTCTTCCTTCACCACCAACTCTCTATATGCAAACTGAAGAGTTTAATTCTTCTGCCCTCACGTTTCATACTTTACAATGAGAGGAGAATCAACATGGGAGAGATTACTTACCTGAAAGGAGAACACATGAAGGAAATATTCCTATACGTGATAGTGGTGGTACCTATAGAGTAACAGATCCAGACATGGACATGTTCTATGACGAGGAATCCAACCAATATCTTTGCTATTATATCGAAGCAAATACGCTTCAGAGTGATAAGAAGTCTGCCTTCAGCAGATCTCATTGGATGATTGACAGTGGATATACAGACCATCTATCTCCATTCATTAAAGATTTCATACATCTAGGCATGGAAGTACATCAAGCTTCTATAGCTAATGGATCTAAGGTATCCATGCATGGACCTGGAACCATACTCATCCAATAGATCAATGGAGGATTCACTCCTCCTACAGTTTGTCTTGAAGAAGTTTGGTACGCACCTAACTCTGCTCACAGATTACTTTTAGTACCTTCTCTTACCAACCACAGCTATCGCTGTGAGATCAACAATTCTGGATCATACATCTGGGACAAAAGAGGATGCAAGGTGATATAGGCCACTGCTTTATCCCCTGCTAACAATCTACACTGGTTTCAGTCTGAAATGATTACTCCAGATTGTGGATATATAGCCTCTCTTGCAGATGATAAGTCTTATCTTATCTGACATCAATGTTTCGGCTACACCTCTAAAAATGCTTTGCACCATGCGCATACCCACTTATTGTTATCGGACGAGCTACGATACTTGCGATTACACTCGGACTCACCTACGAACGGTTTCTTTTATCTTATCTTATCAGATAACGTCACGTGACTGGTCACGTGACCATCCGGTTATCTATCT
>JBBPRT010000109.1:0-23295 GCA_038093175.1 Boletus hoseneyae
ACAACCACGCGCCAACGCAGAGGCGTACACGATCGCCGCGTGGCGCTGCATGGTCGTCAAACCCGGCTGCACGGGCCTCGGCGGGCCGGACGACTTTGAGGTGGGCGAGGGGTGCGAGGACGGCGGGGAGCGGTGGGCGGGGCGGCGGGTGTTGAGTGTGATGCAGCGAGAGGGTGTGGTGGATGCGGTCGTCGTCGTGCGTCGGTGGTGCGTCCGGTCGTCGCTCGTCGACAGCGGTGCTCACGACACGCCCAGGTTCGGTGGGACGCTGCTTGGTCCGGTGCGGTTCGCGCATGTGGAGACGTGCACAGGCGATGTTTGTCGACGGTTCAAAAAGGTGGAGGAGATGACCGAGTGCGTGCAGACGCTGCGGACGCTCGACGATGTGTTGGCGAGTGTGCGGGCGCGGTTGGCGAGGGTACGCGATACTGCGGAGCCCAAGCGCAGTACGCCCGATTATCGTGCGATGGTGCAAGCGTTGGATCTCAGCAAAGCGAAAAGACTCATACACGCGAGAGAATGCGCAATTAACGACACAAAAAGTCTGATCGAAAAGTACAACACGTCCACGTAGAACTGCGATCGTATACATACACACACGAGTCCGACACACGTGCGAAGGGCGACATGTGTGTCACCAGGAGACGATGGATCTAGAAGGGAACAGACCGGGTTAGCGAAGGACAAGGACGACGAGATGGACATCAAGAGATCAGGGGTGCAAGTATTTGGCTGGTTGCTCTACCGATCGTCAGCGCCTTCGGCTACGACTGGGGCGGCAAAACGAAATCATCATCAACAGTATCAGAAGGAATTTACTCGCCTGACTTTCTGATTGTTACGGTTTTCTCGCTGTCAATGGTCGAATGATCCTGCGACGGATGGGCTCCACTATCCGCCTCGAAAAGGCAGGGGTCAGATAGAGCGATAAGCCAATACGGACCGGTAGCAGTGCCTGATAATCAGATCTGAGCTACGCAAAATAGCGCAGGTGGTAAAAGACAAACCTTGGTGGCAGTATAGGCCACGACAGCGTTGGCCACATCGCCTGCGAGTTTCCCAGACGGGGTGCCCTTCTCGAACCCAAATACACCATAGCGGTGACCGACGCGGTGCGCCCATTTCTCGCCCTCGTCAACCCATTTGGAGAATTGATCGGTCATCCATCCGGTCGGTTGAGCAGCATCGCGCGTGAAGTGACTGACGACGCGTTCACCGACGTGCGCACTTTTTGCAGCATAAAAAATGCCTACAAGAGGTACGATGGCAGTCAGCTCATGAAGAACAGCAAACGAGACGATGAGCGACGGCAGCGGTGCGCCCGTCCTCGCTGAAATGGCTGCGAGTGCGTTGCGGTAAGAAGACGACATTGAAAATTTATGCACCGTCGTGGGTTTTTGTGGCTGTGCTTTTGATATGTTGGTCAGCGCAGTCAAGCAAGTCGCACCGCGCGCACGACTTCGGTTTCATATCGACGACGCTGGTCATGGCGACTGGGAACACGAACGAGCGGCGCGCACCGTTCAGATCAGATTCGGGTGCGTTCCAGAGTCGATGGTCGACGCTCTGCACGGCATCAGAGCGATAGAACGACAGTTTGGGCGTATACGCGACTATCGTTTGCTGCGGGTACGTCTTGGTCGAATCGTGTCATTGAAATGCTTATACGGTAATCTAGGATTCGGAAATCCATTCAGAATACCAGGCAATGTGTTGGGCAGCGTTCGAGTCACCCAGATCACTCCTTCGCGTACCACCCCAGGGTACGACACTCAAGCTTGCGCTACCACCTCCGCTGGGTCGACCCGAAGGTGGTCTCGGTTTGGCTGACCTCACACACCTTCTCGCACCAGAGGACCGCACCCAACCCAACCCACCCGTTTCCCAGGACGAGTCGGCTCGATTCGTCTTACTGAACGTCAAACGTGCAGGTGCGTTCTTTCTCGCTCCCTATGGCACGAGGTGATTACGCTATTCAGGCGCGCCAATCATGTTCCGGAATACAGTGAAACCCCCGTTCCGCTCGCGCGCCATGAAAGCCGCCATCGGTCATGCATTCCTGGAATGGGGCGGGTTTGCGCCCCTTGCGCCCCTTTACGCGTCTTCGCCGTTCACCTCGCCGTCGCAGGAACCACGTCCATTGGACAGCAAAAACATGCGCATGGCACTCAACAAGTGGAGTCAGATTTTAGGCGTTGCTGATCCATTGTTCCCGGAAATGAGACACGGTCTGAACGCGGCCGAAACGGCGGAGAGTGAATGGGAACCATTGTCGGACCCGCTTGAACCGGACGGGGAGGAGATGACTCGGGTTGACCGGGAGAGCTTGAAGCAAAGTCTGGAGAGTCTCTTGCGAGACAAGAATTGATGATTGAATGTATCTTACTAGTAGCGTAATAAACATGGTCCGTGCCGAACGACTCGTTGCGTTCTCCCACTGTCCAGAATGATCATGTCTGCAGCGCCCCGTCTCTTTGCAAGCTCGTTTTGTCGTTCCACCACCACGACACCACTCACACGGTCATTCTCGACCAGTCGTCTGACCCGCGGTATGTATCTCGCATCCTCATTTCGGCCTGGTCACGATGGATCAAGGATAGCCCACGGACAGTCGCAATACAAACCCAACGTACGTTTCAATTCCGGGTCTGTTCCGGGTCACTCACACGACTGCGGGCCTACTAGGATCCCCTCCTGTTGGATTCCCTCCTCACGGAAGACGAAATCGCCATTAGGTTAGTGCGGCCTTCCGCCGTCTTCCTGCCCCATACTCACGCATCCCGTACAGAGACACCGCGCGTGAATACTGTCAGGCATGTCTCCCCCTTGAACTTCTATCTACCCCGTGACGTTGGCGTACGAACATGTCGGAATTTCCCCTAGGAAAACTTGGCACCGCGTGTCTTGGAAGGATGGCGAACAGAACGTGAGCCCTTGTGCGCCTCAAGTGTTGGATTCTGACGTTCCGAATGCGCGCATGCTTTAGAACTCAACCGTGATGTTTTACCCGAAATGGGCAAACTGGGTCTGTTGGGCCCGACGATCAAAGGGTATGGTTGTGCCGGTGTCGGCCATGTCGCGTATGGCCTAATCGCACGCGAGATCGAGAAGTGCGTCTCTGTGTTTCGTGCTATGCACCTCTGACGCGCGGATTAGAGTCGACTCGGGCTATCGTTCGACTGCCTCGGTCCAATCCTCCCTCGTCATGCACCCCATCCACGAATTTGGTTCAGAGGCGCAAAAGAACGAGTACCTCCCTCGTCTAGGTAATCGTGGTTGTTATGAATGTGACAATCGAAATGAGGCGTTGAAACGCATGTTTCGTAGCGCAGGGAGAACTCGTCGGCTGCTTCGTACGTTTCAGAGCGTTTCTAACATTCTTTTTATTTTTTATGTGACCCTTCTTTCCAAGGGACTCACTGAACCGAATCATGGATCTGACCCCGCGGGAATGGAGACGACCGCGGAGGAAGCAGAGGGTGGCTTCGTCCTCAAGGGAAGCAAGACTTGGATAACGAACGCGCCAGTAGCGTATGTCGCCCCTTTTTCTTTCCTTGGGTTCACTGATCATCCAGAAAATAAAATAAACATGAAATACACGTAGTGACATTTTTGTGATATGGGCGCGCTGCAAATGGGATGGCAAAGTTCGGGGCTTCATCCTCGAAAAGGCACGTCATACTGACCAGGCTCTCGCCTCGCCCTCTAAAAAGCATGGTATAGGGCATGAAAGGCCTCGAGACACCACCGATCAAAAACAAGGTTGCCCTCCGTGCATCGGTCACAGGGTCTATTTTCATGGACGCAGTAAGGGTGCCGCACGACCATCTTCTCCCCCATGGTCAAGGGCTCGGCGCCCCCTTCAGTTGTCTGAACAGTGCACGGTGCGTCCTTTTTTTTTACTTTTTACTTTTTTTGCACGCAGGCAAATGACTTGGGTGCATGTCAAGGTATGGTATTTCATGGGGCGCCATGGGTGCTCTAGAAGACTGCGTGGAACGAACGCTCGCGTACGCGCTCGAACGCAAGCAATTCAAGCGCCCCCTCGCGTCCTTCCAGCTCGTCCAAAAGAAGCTGGTCGACGCACAGACCGAAATCGCGCTGGGTCTCCAAGCGAGTCTCCAAGTGGGCCGCCTCAAGGAAACGGGCCGGTTGGCACCTGAGATGGTGAGCATGGTGAAGCGCAATAATTGTGGGAAGGCGCTGCAGCATGCTCGGATCGTCTTGGATATCTTGGGAGGAAATGGCTCATCGGATGAGTGCGTCTTTTTTATTTTTATTTTTATCATTATTGTTAGAGGACCCCCCTTCCTTCCTTTCCTTTCCTTTCTTTTTAATGTGATTTCGACGGCATGTCTAGGTATCATGTCGGTCGGCATGTCGCGAACCTCCAGGTCGTCAATACTTACGAAGGTATGTAACAACCGCCTCGCCCGCACGCCATCGTTGCTCACTTCGAACGTTTTGTAGGCACATATGTAAGTCGTCCCCATATTTGTACATCTTTACATGACCACGACCTTTTCCCTTTCTTCGGTTTTCCAGGACATCCATACCCTCATACTAGGCAAGGCATTGACAGGCATCCAAGCCTTTGTCAACTGAGATGAAAAAGCTCCTCCCGCTCTTCTTAGTTGCTACTTCGATCTGTACGATCCGAGTTGTATGAATATGAGTCATATTGTGAAAGTGAGGAGGGGACCGGCGCTCCGCCGCTCCGTCGAACCGGCAAGGCCCGACGTTCCCGGCAACGCGGACCGAACGCGTGTTTGTCTCTGCCGTCTTCTCGGAGCGTTCCCAACTTGTTTGGTCAACCAAAACATGTTGAATGCCTTTGATTGCGTTTGTGTTGGTGGGGGGAGGGCCAAGGGTTGGCACTGACAGATTTTCGTTTCCAGATGAGTCAACGATATCGCGCATCCGGCCCCGATTGTCGGGGAATGTCACATCGGTATACTTTCGGATGTGACTCTATAGCTTCGACGGACGCGATCTGCGTCCGACAGAGACCGGGACCAGACTCGTATCGCGTCGCGATACAGGGTGTAGCAACGACCCCCTCTACCTCTCCCTCAGAGAAAGTCGGGCAACGCCGAACACCGCACATCCGTGTGGCTGATTGCAACATGAAACATTCCATTCACGATCATTCCGAACAGTGGCTGTTAAAACGTAACGGAGAGGAGCGGGCCGAGACATCAAAACGAACGTCCAGGGGTTGGTTCGACACCACCGCGCTTGGCAGGTCGCGTTCCTAATTGGCGTTAGATCGATGTGTATTTTTTAAATATATATTTTTCTTGTTGATTCGTTCACATGTCGTTGATGTGCGGAACCGCTCTGGAACGCTACACGCGACCCAGTTCCGGGAGTAAATACCGATAACCTAACACTGATAAGTAGCGATGGCAACCAAACAGAGAAAGGGGGGAGAGGGAAAGGGGAGAGCCGACGCCACAGGACTGCGCTCTTCATACGTCTGCATTCCTCAACGTAGGGTGAACGTACGCGAGTCCTAGGAACTCAAAGACTTCCCTCTCGGTTTTCGGAAGAAACAGTTTCGAATCGTGTCGTCTGGTTCTAGTAGCGCACTCGTCGAATGAGCGACCGATGGAGCAAAAACAAAAGAAAAACTGGCTCACATTCCGGACGAATCAAATTTCAATCCCCTGAAGACTGCATATCAACGACCATTGTCTTGTCTTCATTTTTATTTTTCCTCAGTACGGTTGAACCTCACTTTTCTTGTTTGGCCCAAAGACGGATATCGCGTTCGAACATTGTGGATCCCGTCCTGAAAAAAAAAAGACAACAATGACAATCCAGTGAATCAAGACGACATGCATGTGAACCAACCAGCCGACTACTGCTGTCCAGAATATCCCGGGCGTAACAAAAATCAAGTCCACGCGTCTGTGTGTCTGTTTGCGAGCCGAGTCATAAGGAAGCACAAACACCGTCAGTGCTTTCTCAAGGGAGTCCCAATGGTGCGTGCGAAGGACATGGGGAGGGTGATAGCCGCTCATGTCTGACCGTTCTGAATTGGGAAGCGACGCTTGTAAAATCAATCTTTGGGACTTACTCAAGACATGTTTGAGAAGCCCTGTCAGCGGTGGATATGCGGTACATCACCAATGGAGTAAGGAATCTTACCACGTTCGTGAAGCCTCTGCACGAGTTTCTTACAGAGACCTCGTACCTTGTCGGCCCCATGATCCCAGTCGGTATGGGAGATAACGATATCCACGTCGTTGCTTTCCTGTTTCCCTCGGCGATAACTGAAGTGAGGTCGGGACGGGAATGAAGTTCAGGAGATCATACAACTTTAACTGACAGCTAGGGAACTGACCCGCCTGCGATGATGCTCTTGCAGCCTGCTTCGATCAACTCCAATTCCCGCATAATTACCTGATTGATTTCTTCAACTTCCCGGCGAGGAATCCTGGGCAATTGGGAGTTAGGTAACGGACGCCGCAGCACGTGTATAAACCGAACATATTTTGTTGGCTCACTTTTGGCTAAAGTCGTGTCGCAGAACAAGTGAAATTTGAATGGACTTCTCCACGCCCACTTCCTTGCTGTCGCTTTGAGCGCTCTCGTGTACCATCCCTGGGGTGACTTCATAATATTTATCGAGATCTTCGATGGTTCGTAGTCCGAGGGAATAAAGGCGTCTGGCGGTGTGAGGTCCGATTCCATGTATGCTGTTGAATGCAGAAATCGTCAAAAATCGTGTAGATGATAGTAATTTTTCTGCAATCACGGAAGAGCTTCAGAATGGCTATGAAGCACCATACACACAACTCACGTGCTTCTGTTATTTTTCCAGTTTCGGTGAACTCCTTGACCTGGGTAAAAGTATTGAGACACAGAAATAGGAGATACAGGGTAGCCTTTGTCATACCATGGAAGTGAGCTTTGTGCCGAGATATGGCAACTTCGCCACATCCTCTGTTGCGATCTGGTTATTAAAACGGCGAGGATAGGCTAAAGTAATGTGTCAATTTTTAAAGTGCCTTTGGGCTTGCTTTCCGACCTTTGATGGACTGAAGAGTAAAGTCACTATCAGCCTGCATGGTAGTACCATGAAGCTCACGGCTATCGCTCGAGCGTAGCTCAACATGCTCCGTTCTTCCCCTTCATAGAGTCTCGCTCTACGGATGATGTCCAGCTCTTCGACAAGAGACTGGTTTGGACAAATTAAGGGCGACGATCGCTGGCAGCTGAAATGCGACAGGTAGTCCAGGGCCGCCAGATCTGTATTTTTTGCGCCACCCTCAGGGTCTGCATGAATTGAATACTGTCCATGGTGGATTGATAAAGCCCCGGAAAGCGTAAGAGTAGGGGTATCTGTCCCGACCTTCGGACATGACTTTTCGGTTTGATCGAAAAGGTCGCTGAGTGCAGCGTATTTTTCACATGGCTGGATGGCTCCAGAATTGATTGAATCCCTCAGCCAGTCTGGGTTGACGATGGCTTTCGTATTCTAGGGGGTGGCCGCATTAACGCCGCGTACGCAACAATGAAAATAATCCACGAACTGCGCCCTCCCATCGAATGTGTCTCTGAAGGCGGGGTATTGTGCGTATGGCAGTGACAATGACGTCCGCGTGGTCCGGATCTGCTGTCAGCTCGAGGATTCGTGCGCCCACTTTGGCACTACGTTGTGAGACCTGTTTCTCCACGAGGTTAATGAGGTCATCCAGTGCGCTGGGCTCAAGTTTGGCAGATATGACATGTACCCGTAAGGGATGTCGACCGACTGAGCCCTCCCGCGTGTCCGGCGGAGAAGCCGAGTAAGTGTGTGGGCTTTCATTGGAAACGTCACCGTCGCTACGGGATGTGGATGAGCGTCGCCGTTTGGAAGGCATCAAGGGCTCGCCCGGATGAGTGGAGGAATTGGAGAGGTGATGGTCGAGTTCAAGTTGTATGATGTCACAAGCTACTACAGCCACTCAGGCTTCCACCAACAAATTGGTGAACAAGTTCAACGACTTGGTCCGCTAAACTTACTACTATCCCTTAGAAAACTGGAGCTGCCATATTTCTTCCAGATCCTGTCGACGCCCGGAGATCAGTCCGGAACGCGGTCCTCCGAGACGGGCCACTAACCGCCCGTCTACAACTTTCGCTTCCGGGTTCGCCAAGTTGTTCACAGGTCACATCATTGGAACGCGGTTCCGGCTCACCCTGTATTTTTGACATAACCCCGGACAGGGAACAGATTTACAACGATTTTCATGCTCTCCAAACGGAGCTTTGCGCTCCGCAGTCGGTCACCTCCATGCTATGATGGTTGATGACATGCTATGCAGAGGCGGGATTTCTTCTGTTCATTGGCAAACGTGGGTACTCGGTGCTTTGTACGAAATTTACAACCTTGCCCTGGAGTCCACAGGCAACATATAAACACCCGTTGTTCAGTGCAAAGACACATCGCTTTTGCCCTAACCTATTTCGGACGTGGAATGGGAATTCTACCAGTCAATAAAGTTATGATCTGAGACTAGCCCTCAGTCCCCATTTGACTCCCAGACAAGGCGCACCACGAAGACCTGTGGCTGTGTTGGAGTACAACCTGCCCTTGACTAGTCGACTTCCGAGTGACTAATTTACAGCCCATTTCTATTCGCCTTGACATGCCCAGATACACGCTGTCATTTCACCAGGGGTACTACGGAATCCCCCTAGCGCTCTCGACTCTCTTGGATACCTTTGTTCGATATCCAACCCCCCGCCCATATTCTCCGAACATCCGGAGTGTTTGATCAGGTTGAACCGGTTTCAATTCCGTGAAGTTCGCAGGGTATGGGATGTTTGGGATTCATCAGACTGATTCGGAGAGACAGGGAATGATACGCGACTTCAGGTTGACGTCGCGACTTTTAACTTTATTCTTTTTCTAGCATCCACCTCACTCCCCATATGTCCTCGGATGTCAGGGCACGCAAATATTCTCCGAAAGGGGTCACCGAGGCGCATCGATAAGGATCGGCACGGCTGTGTTCGCCGGGAGCACATTTGCGAGTGGCAGTCATGCGAGGCATTGTGTATCACGCGAGAACCACCCCACTCGTACTCACGATCATATGTACAGGATATCTATCGATTCCACACACAATACAGCAAGAACGCTTTGGGAAGGCTTCTCAAGCCGCTCTAATCCGGATTGGCACGACGTTAGTGCGAACTATTCTCGGCCGGTCATTAGGCTCCATTTTGAAGCAGTGCGTCACGCCCAGCGGATCTCGAGCATGCATTCGGGCCTCAGTACCCCGACCTGCACCAAAAACGTCGAATATCAAATGCTCCCTTCTCACGAGGTGGAGGCTATGTTGCTCGACGATCCCCTGAGGTTTGAGGCCCCAGGCGCAGGGATAACCCGCCGAGTTGGGCCCACCGCTCTGCCGCCCAAAGGTTCCGCAAGTTATCTCCATCGTGGTCGCATGCAACCCGTCTCGCTAATAGGATTATTCATCGTAATCGGTTTCCACATCTAGTTAGATCTCGTAATTACCAGGGACGCCGCACAAGTTCCTGATTGGATACTCACGGAGGCAACGGACACATGGACCACCCCTCTTCTCAACTTTAAACCTGTCAACATGGAATCAAAATATCGACGCCGAGATTATCGACGAGACCGGCAACCCTTTTCACCCCGAAAGAATCTCAATCATGGTCACCCTCTGCCGGGCACCGCCGTTACGGTCCTCCCGATCGGATTCCCTCCTGTGTTCCCGTGATGCTTGCGACGGGTTTCAGGGAATGCCCGATTGTTACGAATTCTGATTTCTGTTGTGCAGCCTACTTGGATCAGGGTTGGGGCTGTCACTGCGCCGATCACTCCAAGGGTGAGAGCTTTGTGAGTTTCCCCAAATGTACAGTGCTTGGCCTTGGAAAATATTCTGAATGTACTTACCGAAGTGGACGTAGATCTGCTACAGTCCTGAATCGTACAACGACCGAGCACATGTGGGATGATATTTTCAAATCAAACGTGTGCTTGATTTGGTCGCTAAAGCATCGCGACTACGGTCCTACTTTGCTACACGCGAAGGTATAAATCTGGATACACAATATGGGCGTTTAACGTCGAAGACATATCCCCTTGTCCCTCTCCGCTCGCAGAACGCCGTCCCCATGCTGGTCCAGTCGCTTGTCTCCCAACCCTCAACGGTGTCCATTCCTTATCTCCACTCACCTGATACAGCATTCGCATCTTCCGGGGATATGGCATGGGACGGTCAACGCCCTTACCCAGCAGACACGATGGGGGATGTTTTCAGCTGGAATTATTACACACTCCCTCCATCGCCTCCGGCGTCTGTCAGTTCAAACGCAGACGACTCTCCCCAATTCAGCAGAAAGATGATCCAACCCCGCTTCACACCCGAACCACAGTCCGAGAACGAGCAGAAACCGTGTCTACCAACGAGCCAAGTATTCGAACTCGACGGCGTGGAACCCCCCTCATCCTCATCTTCTGCTTCCCCGCCACCTTCGATACCACGCCAATTGACCATTGCCTCGGAAAGTGGACCGCTGCATAAGAAGTCGTTCTCCACGATCGGTGGCGTGAAGAAAGGGCGAGGGAATGGGGAGAGGATCACCACCAAAGACTTTGTTCCTCCGGACGTTACTGGCTTAAGTAAGCGAGAAGCACGACTGCTGAAGAACCGGGCTGCAGCCTTCCTCAGCCGGCAGCGAAAGAGAGAGGAGTTTGAGGCGATGGAAATGTGATTTCCTCCCCTTCATGCTTGTCCCTTCCATTCACTGACGGCATTTCCCCAAGACGTGTCAAGGAGCTCGAAGAAGAAAACTCGCGGCTTCAGGTGCTGGCAGGGAAAGGAAAGAAATGTGATGACCTTCTCGCGAACATGGAGCAACTTCGGCTGCGCCTGTCTGTGGCTGAGAAGCGCGAACGAGAACTCACCGTGGAGCTCGCAAATCAAACTGCGACGAACTTGGCAGTAAAGTCAGAGTCGCACGATCTCAACACGTCTCCCTCCCCATACTCGTCTTACGCAGTGACGGGTCAAACCTCTGCCTTAACAGTCATGGTAAGACAGTTGCTTGCGTATAAAATGGAGAACTGACCGAACAACATAGAAACAATCCCTCTTGTCATCGCTCCCGTCACTCCTCTCCTTGCCATCGCAGACCTCACTTCCTGTCAGTTTCTCCGTCCCGCTAACGGGCTCTAGTTCCCCGAGACCCTCGACTGCCCCTTTTAGCCACCAGTCTGCCCCTTGTGATATGAAAGATCAAGGCCGAGCGCGATTTGGTCATGGAAGTGTCGGATTCCATCGCAGCTCCGTTGATGTCTCCTCGAAGAAAATGGTTGTTGGTGGCGAAGCACCTGAGGGGTGCCAGTTCGATATGGACGGGCTTCATTGCCTTGGTGGTGTCGCAATTTCCTTTGACGCGTCCCCGACCGAGGACGGTCGTGGTTGCGTGCACGTCCATGTCTCAGAGAGAGCTGCCAAGCCCACGATGCACGGGAACAGACAGAGGCCTTCATCACTCACTTGCTGGCCTGAATCTGACCCATCCTTTGGTTTGACATGCTATGCTTCACCACCACTGTCGGCACAGGTCAGCATCCCATCACCAGGCGGCATCGACAATCTTGGGGTCTTCACGGGCAATGGAGATGCACATTCCAGGATGGGCTTCGACACCCAACTGGTATCATCGGGATATGCGCCATACGCGCAGCATGACCAAGAGCAACCATTTGATTACTATCCAGGAATGATACCCGAATAGATCTTCCCTGGGGCGAGCGGGTTCTCCTTTTTGCAGCGCTTCGTTTCTATTGGTTTCTATGTTTTTCAATGAGTATCGTCTGGTCTGGTACGATTTATATGCCCACATGTAGTGTTTCAAGTCCCCCCTGTTTTTGCTGGTTGCTATCTAACGCATCTTACTGCAAGCGATGGCTGGCGACCAAAAGTAAGCTTTGCGGTAAGCATGCGAACTATCTTCCTTAGTACTTGCATGTATTAGTCTTGTAGCCTAGCAAATTGTATAGTACCATTGGTCGCATTTGGGCGCTCCTTTTGAACGAATACTAGACTCGTCAGGAACAGCTTTGGACAGGCGAGTCATATGGAGCAACTTCAAGAAGCGAAACACTGCATCGTGGGTATGGATGGCGTGATATAAATTACCCCCTCCATAGCGCTAGTTAGTAATACAGACCATTTTGCTCTCCCGATTATTATTGTTGTTAGCTTCTTTCTCGACCACCACCATGGACTCTCAGGTCCTTACCCGCAGAACTAACGAATTCACAAACCCGCCAAACTATACCTTTGCATCCCACCGTCTCCGCAAAACACTTCGAGATGCATCAAAGCAGCCTCTCGTCCTCGTCGCGTGCGGGTCTTTCAGTCCGGTCACCTATCTTCACCTCCGAATGTTCGAAATGGCCAAGGACTATGTTCGACAGAACACAAATTTCGAGATCGTGGGCGGCTATCTGAGTCCTGTGAGCGACCAGTACAACAAGCCTGGTCTGCTCAGCGCAACTCATAGGTGTGTGATACATACCGATGATCCTTTAATTCTCCCTCTCCATCCTTCGGCCCGCGCCGGGGAAGGCTGTGTGTTGGATGAGAAACCTATGCATTGGGACCCCTTCCTTGTGCCCTATTTAGTATGCTGTGGTCACCGCGTCCAATTCGGCACTTGGACACCTGATCATCCATCATTGGAGCAGGGCTGTGAACGTGACCTCAGAAAGAGGTTATCTCACATAACCTTGGCTTCATTTCATTTCGTAACGTATACTTTGTCAGATACGTTCAACGGATGATCTCATGACCTCATCACACGGCATAAACCACCTGATCCTGATATCTCGGCTTTGCTGCTGCACTGATAGGCGTGACGGGCTTGCTTTGGGACTTAGTCCTCGTGGTCCATCGGGGTGGCATATGGTTCGGAGAGATTAGTCGGCATCCTGATTTTGTCTCGCACATCGCTTTTTGGAGAGAAGCTGACTCCCAATTGTACCTTTTCATTCACAGAGTTAATATGTGTGCTCTTGCTGCGGAGGAGACGTCCTCTTGGCTGATGATCGATTCATGGGAAGCTTTCCAGAAATATCAACGCACGGCCGTTGTACTCGACCATTTCGACTATGAAATAAACACCATCTTGGGCGGGGTGCACACGCAGGACGGCGAGCATCGGAATGTCATGGTTATGCTTCTTGCGGGGTCAGACTTGATAAGTACGATGTCCGAACCTGGTGTTTGGTCGGTTGAAGACGTAAGTAATTTTTTCGTTGCGTTCGTTTGAGATTTTCGTTCCGGATCCTCACGCAAACTCCCACTCCATCTGTAGTTGGACCACATCCTCGGCCGGTACGGCACGTTCATCATCGAACGGGCAGGTTCCAGCATGGATCAAGCTACGGATAACTTGGCGCGTTGGCGGAACAACATTCATCTTATCCCTCAGCTCATCCAGAATGATGTCTCGTCGACAAAAGTCCGCCTGTTCCTTCGTCGAGGACTTTCTGTGCGATACCTGCTTCCGTCTGCGGTCGTCGATTACATAGAACAGAACAACTTATACCTCGACGAAGGATCCGTCCCAGAAAAGGAGAAGGAGAAAGGAAAGGATAAGGATAACGGTTCGACCAAGGCACTCCTGCAGTCGTAACATTATTTGTCTTTGAAGGATGCTACACTCAGAGAGAAGAGGCCTGTAACAACCTTCGTATACTATGGGCGTGTAGGTGTGTCTGAATATGTATATAGACATGTAGTCATCATACTAGATATCTACGTATATAACCATGTACAGGTTCGTGAGTCTTACCCTTTCGAGAGGACGGTAATGGTCAAGTTTGCTACTACCAGTCACGGGGCCGAATAACAGCAAAGTCCTTCAAACTCGACTGTCAGCTGCGATGACCGCAACTCGAAAGATTCTCATGTTACACGGGCATGTCTTCGTATTTCACCCCAAAAATGGCCACGCGCACTAACGAGACAAAGCAGATTCTCACAGAATGCGAACATATTCAGTAAGCGGGTTCGTTCGGTTCGAAACCCGTCCAGGCTCCAGAGCAGTAATGGCGAGATATGATGATACAGCTCGGCGCGCTACGCAAGGCGATGGATGAGGATGTTGAATTGGGTATGTGTCCTGTCTTTCCTATGCGTTGCCGTCGGTCAGCGCGCTGCAGCTCTTACCTCGCAGTCTTTGTCGATGGCCAGATGGTGTTACAACCGGTGGATCTAGATGGGCACACGCCCGACGCGCCGGGCGCTTCTGAAGCAATGTCCGATCCGGCTCTCACACCCAGAGCATGGTTTAAATCGAACCCCGAACGCACCGTCGCCAGAGGACTAGAGGATGCTTTGTTGATGCTCAAGGATGTTCTTGTACGGGATCGCTATGTGGTGAGTTTGAGCATGTATCTTCTGCCCCATGAGACGTCACCCCTAATCCCCTCAGGGCGTTTTTGGTTTCAGGTGGGTTGCGGATGGATTTCAGGCGGTTTCATCTTGATCGTCTCCGTCCTTTAGCCAGGGTGCAGCAATGGCGGCTGTTCTCGCTGCATTGGTACGTGAAATGAGAGTGGCTCACGAGAGAAGTTAACGCTCCAGGTCCCACAGCTAGAGAAACCACACATATACCCTGCTTTTCTACTGAATGGCGAACCACCTCACCCCCCGTTGTGCGTCGTCTTGTCACCCTGTCAACTTTGTCGACGAAACTAAGACCCTGGATTAACCCAGTCAATTTTGTGTTTCTGTATCGGGCTTCAAAGTGGGTGATCCTTTGGCTGGCGACATATTTGGCGCATCATACTCGACACCGACATTGCACGTGCTCGGAAAGACAGACGTGGTCGTGATCGAGGAGCGATCAAAGGTCCTCTTCGGCGTGTCTGCCAACGCAAGATTGGAAGAACATGAAGGAGGTTGGTATAATTTTCGTCCGTTTCGTTGTTCTCACACGTCTGTAGGCCATTTTGTTCCATCGAAAGCGAACTGGAGGAACTTTTTCAGAGACTATCTGAGCAATCCGCTAGGAGACGTCCCATCTCCCAGCTCCGGGGCTGTGCTACAGTCCGACTCTGGGACAGCCACTCCGATCGTACCCGTGCCGAATTTATAAATGTATCTCGGCTCTGACTAGCAACGTCGTCAGCATAGACACTCCTGTCACCCTAGGGGTGGTTATTTCCAGAGTTTCGCTAAATAAGCACTTCCGATCTTTCGCTTGATTGTATCTCATTATTCTTCAGAATCTACGGAAACGAATGTTGCATATTCATCTCGGCCTGCGCCGACTGCTCGTTCCATCATTGCAGGCTCCGTGAATCCAGTATAGGTGCGGCAGTCGTACCGGTTCTTGAGAAGGTGATGCTGGAAACCCTCAATATCATTGATGAACCAATGTTTTGCCGGATTATTGTCCTCCGCGGGTATCATCACAACGTATCTGCATCAGCACGTTCCTATGTTTGGTTCTCTGCAGAGTATCTTGGCGCTACCATTTTCGTCCGGTCTCACGTGTGGATCTGATGCTGTGGTTCGAGGTGACCATGTCCCACTTCTAGCCAGGTCGGCCGTTGAGCCTGTATCAGTCGATCGGTGATCAAGTCGGGCCCGAAGTGGCGAGTTAAGAGCAATTTGGCTTAGCTTAGAGGAGCCGCCACACATCCCAACATATGTGGACATGCATGCATGACATATTCTCTACAGCATACGACCGCCAGGTATGTAACACCCGCATCTTCTGAGCTCTTTTTTAAAACGCCGCAGGAAGATTTATCCGAGGAACGTTCAAATCGGATAGTTCCATATCGGCTCTGATGGGCGATTGATACATGACAAGTTCCCGACATGGAGATGCCGGGTTTGATGGGCGCAATCTTGCCTCCTATCAACATGCGTTTGGTCTTCCTGCCCTCGTCGAGGTGATCCGATATTCCGAAACCTGTGTGGGTAAGAGTGAAGTTCCCTCATCTTCTTGCATCACCGCGTACTTTACGCGTTGTTTTCTGCATACAAGGTATTTTCCCATACGAGTCACCTTGCCTTTTGATCTCACGGTTCGTCGCCGTCGTAGCGTCGGAGGAGCGCATGCCCAGTTCCATAAATGAGAAACGGGAACAATTTATCCTACTATTCCCGCGAGCCGCTTTGTATCGGATCGATCCTCCCGACGTCACTCTGGTTGCTAGTATTTGTTCTTGGGGATTTGCCCGGGAACCTCGGTTTTGTTTCGATTGCGGAAACTGGGGTGACTCGCCTTTTTATACCGGATGGAACCGCCATCACTGACCTGGATGTGACATTGAATCCGGTGAGCTCGGTACCGTAGGAACAGGTGCATTTGTGAGAGGACGTAGTGTGCACCAGATGACCGGCCCGATGCGGGGTGCTCAGCAGCCCAGCCGTTTCAAGCGAGAGGAAAAGGCGATTGGCTCCTTGGGCCCTAAACTAATCTCTATCCAAGCAAGTATCTATGCAGGAGTCAAGCCCTTGCTACTCCTTACGCGGATTCATATTACCATGTCAAGGTCTGGAAATCTCCAGGTGATGCTGTGTACAAGCCACTATCACTCCCCAGTCCATATCACGAAGTCTTGAATAGGCAAGCCAAAAAAAAAAACATGCGGTGGGGCTGTGTTACCTTATCTTTCAAGCTCTGAAGCTGACCAAGGCGAGACTAGAAGGCATCCGCTGAGGTACGAGCCGTGGAGCGCGCTCTTTTCAGGTATGGAACGCATTACAGCATGGCCTGGTGGTATGCGGCTTGAATATATTTATAGTGTGTTGATAGAGAAAACTTTGCTAGAAGGCGTCCTTGAAGTGCGCCGTGCTTCGAAGACGCGGCGAGGACAATTCGCCGAGCGACAAAACAGGGGATCACCGCCTCGGAATGATTAATGCGCGTCCCGTCCACCCATGCGAGGAAGGTGGCCAACCGAAACAAACAATGTACCCCGTTCACGAGGTTGCCGTATGGGGGAAAACGTGACGAATTTTGTCATAGCATGGAGAGAAACAGGAAACTTGATCATTGCCGTCGCTCGACCTCCGTCGCCGCGAGGTATTCCAACCCAGGAAAGTCGTAATGGATAGGTACATCCGTTCCCCATGGATTCGGGATAGGCCCATTTCGGACTCGCGATATGGAACCTGCGCTGATCTGATAACCGTCTGATGCTATCTTTCCGACGGTTGCTCGATGATCCAGCCGTTGGCTCAAGGATCCTGGATCCGAAAGCTGCCCCGATGTGGTCCGGATGACGCATTCGGTCACGAGTCCTGCATGTTTGTCGACTGTCCTGATTACTTTTCAGCTTACCTTGATGCGCGGTGTCGCCGGCGATAAGTTTGCAAGCCATTCTTCCATCACCCCGACATTGTGAATCAAAAATGACAAAGTTTTGAGCGTGACCCTGAATGGAAATATTTGATTGGTCATTGAACTTGCTAAATCTGGGGTTGGTCATTATTGTGTGGTTAGAATCTAAACGTCGACGACAGTTTGGGATCTGTGCGGTGTGAGTGGCCCGGGCGCGAACGTGCCATATGTAACGACGCACACGGTCTGCCAGTGCCATGTGGGGGCTTTCTGATCTCGTTTTAGCAAGCCTGGTGCTGGGAGAAACGGTATCGGCCAAGTACTGACGCCGCCATGTGCGATATCGGTCTTTCTCTGCGACTCTGACCATGTCTTCACCCTCGAACGGCTTGGTTTGTTTCACCAACTGCCTTCTTCCCCGAGAGGACGGCAGCTTGGTGGAAAAGGATCTTTGGATTGACGAGCGCCGTGGAGTCATCTTGGACGCTCAGGTAGGCCCAAATTTCTGGCAGTTGGCAACCTACACTCTCAACGAATGAAATACAGAAAACCTTTTTCTTGAGGCGAGAAAGACCAGACAAGATCATCGATCTAGGCGGGAACATCCTAAGGTGCCAGTGACCTTCTGTTGGCGCTCTGAACCACTGCTAACAACGACCCAGTCCAGGGTACATTGACATTCAGATCAATGGTGGATTTGGTTTCGACTTTTCTGTCTACGAAGGCGATGACCAAGCATACCGTGATGGCCTCAAGCTGGTTGCGGAACGGATTACAGAGACGGGTGTCACAGCCCTCATTCCGACGATTGTCGTATGTCGACAGTGTTATCGCGTTGTGAGACTGGTCTCTGATGGAGTCCACTCTAGACCCAGGAAAAGTCGCTCTACCCAAAGCTGCTCCGTCTCTTGCGACCATGGTCTCCGCCGGCTGCTGCCCATTTGCTGGGTTGGCATGTCGAAGGCCCATTCCTGCACCTTGCAAAGCGCGGGGCACACTCCCCCGCGTTGATTGCCTCTGCATCTGATGGATTTAGTTCTTTTGAGTCCACCTACGGCCCAGAGAGTTTGGTAGAGACGGAGGACTGGGTCATGGCTGGCGACACTGGCCAGGGCACCGTGGGAGTCCGCATCATCACTGGTGCGCCTGAAGTCGAAGGGGTGATGGAAGCCATCTCCATAGCGAGCAAACGAGGCATCTGTTTCAACATCGGTCACAGGTGAGGCTGTATCATCCTGCAGTAGACCATATACGCTCAAACAACGAACCACAGTATTTGCTCGACGGACGTGGCGACTGCCGCGGTCCGAAATGGCGCACGATGCATCACCCACTTGTTCAATGCGATGCCTCAGTTACATCACCGAGACCCGTCGATCATTGGTCTACTAGGTGCTTCACCGTATACGTCTTCTGGCCCAGCATCCGACTTTGCCCCACTCCCGACTTCTCTAGCGAAATCAGGGTCGTCCTCAGGGGCGAGTCAGAAGACGCCCTATGTGTCAGAGGCGTTTGACGAGATCCAGACGCCACCTGAGACACCATCCGTCAAACGCCAGGTTAGCCAATCGCCTACGCTTGGTCAGTCTCCGTTCCAGAGACCATTCTATGAGATCATCGTAGACGGCATCCACTCCCACCCAAACTCTGTCAGGGTATGCATCCTTCTGATGTTTCAGGGCATTCATGATACCTTTCTTTCAAGCTGGCGTACTCTGCACACCCTGATGGGTGTATATTGATCACGGATGGTAACACGTTCGTGTTCGTCAAAGAGACGGATAGCTGAATCGTCATTCCCCAGCGATGAGGATCCTGGATCCCCACTTGAAAGATGGTATCCACGAGTGGCGTGACGGCCGCCGCTTTATCAAGGAAGGCGACAAGCTCTATCTAGAAGGCACCACGACGCTCGCCGGAAGGTCAGTCTCTATCAGTCTGTCCATGTTGTCTCAATTGAGGCCTCGTCGCTTGTGTTGCTCATCGATGCCCCATTTGTTTAGCCTGGTCACCCTGGACAAGTGCGTTCGCAACTTTGTACAGTTTACGGGATGTTCGCTCGGTGAGGCGATCAAATGTGCAACCTTGAACCCGGCCAAGTAAACGTTTTTTTGGCATCGGTGTACTACGTATATGAACCTTGTCGTCTGTTTCTAGATGTCTCGGGATTGAAAACAAGAAGGGTTCCCTCAGGCCCGGTGCAGACGCAGACCTTGTCGTTCTCGACCGCCATGGCAAGGTTCTGAGTACGTGGGTGAAGGGCACGAAGGTTTGGGAGAAGAGTTGAGATATCCTTGATATGATAGGTGTCGAGGAGCTGGGGATTATTATGCAGGGCCAGGATTAATAGAAAGGGTATTATACTGTTTGTATGGGTCGGGTATACGAGGGCGTAATAAATCGTCCTTGTTGCTTTTCGGATTGTAGGCTGCTACCTGTCGCCGCGAGCCTGCTAAGCTGCCCTGTGCGATATCATAAATAACCCCACTCCATGGCGAAACTACATACTTGGTGACAATCCTGCATTCGCAAACGACTGGTTGTGTTTGTTCTTCAAAGGAAGGTCGGTGAGTTGTTCCCACGATTACAACCGTTCTCCACACTTTGACAATCCGTTCCATGATATTCAGCGTAGCCTGGCAAAACCACTCGACACCGTTGAGTTGAACGTTGAAGCGCGGTGCCACGATCTGCAGGCAAATTATCGGCACGTCGACATGCAAGCTGGGTTGGTTATGATTTATCGTGATCTTCACCTGACTTGATTCACCAATATGCTACCCTAAATCGAAGGACGGCAGATGACAATTGTTGAAATCGACACCGATCACTGATTCCAAGCGCATATAGCCTATCTTTTCAGTCTAGCGGTCCTCCAAGTTCCGCCAGCCTCTGCGATTACTTTCAACCAGCCTTTTAAAGGTGCCTCCGAGTTGACTCGCCTGCTTTCGACGCGTTTGCAATCTCTCAATGCACCGCAATGCTGCATGCGTTACCAATCCAGGAAGCACCAAATTTAGCTTCTAGTATCTACCGAAGTTGATTCAGCCCCGTAGGGATATGTCATGGACGGTGCCTAGGTTGGTGCTCAAACTTCCTTTATAATCATTCACCTAGATGGTTCAGGTTCAAGCGTCAGCGTCATATCGTCGACCAGGGTACCAACCCAAGTTAATTGAGGTCGGACCTCAGTTACACATGAATGAAGTGGCCCAACGTCGATCAGAAAAGCAACACTTAATGTCTACGATACTTGCCAGGATTTCGAGATCAGAAGACAGTCCACGTTTTGATCTTGAGAACGAAGTTGACGGCAACATGGCGTTTGGGCGTAAGGTGAGACCGTGTTGGAAGATTTGACGCTCATATACACAAAGCCATCCGCGATGTTTGGAGCCACATAGATTGATGGCCATATGGTCTGTGGCGCAGATTATTGCCAGCGAGTTTCAACAACCTGTGCCCTCGTTACTCCAACCATCCGAGGAACGAAGTGCTAAGTAGGTATCACATCATTTGTCTCTTGCTTGACAGCAGTATGGCTCCTTGTTCCCATTGCCATCCTGTAAAGTCAACGCCCGCAACGAACGTTTAATTCTGGAGCAGTAAATGTCGTTTTGTGACCCCCATGGCTGCTACTCCTAGCCATCCAGCTTGTTCAGCCCTTTATAATCGGCAACGTTAGCCAGGTCTGACATTCATCCAGCCCGCGATGCGCTCCTTGCCATTGGTTCCTCTCGTAGCCCTCACTGTTGCGCTGCTTTCAGGTGCAGAGCTTTCTCTGAGCCCATACAATGTGCATGAAAAACGTACGCAGCTTCCTACGGGCTGGACACTGACGAGACGCCTCGATGGGACCTCCACTATTCCCTTGCGATTCGCACTCAAGCAGAAAAACATCGACAACATCGGAACATACCTCTACGACGTATCCCATCCTAAATCTCCCAGTTATGGAAAGCACTGGACTGCAGGAGATGTTGCACGCATGTTCGCCCCAACCGAAGAAACCACTGACGTTGTTCGTAACTGGCTCATTGCCAGCGACATCGGAGAGGACAGGATTTCACTCAGTCGGACCAGGGGGTGGGTTCGGGTGGATGTTACCACGGAGGAAGCGGAACAGTTGATGCACACCGAATACAACGTTTACACACATACGTCTGGCAAGGAGCACGTGGGTGAGTCGAGATGTTAGTTGCTTCATATGGTCACCAGAGAAGCTGATATGAGATTAACAGCTTGTGAGATATACCATCTTCCCGAGCACGTCCAGCGACATGTCGACTTTGTGACACCTTCTGTGCACTTTGACACCAAGTTAGCCCGTCGCTCTGGTGATGGAGGTGCAACCCAGGCTCGTGCTATCGGACAACCTGGGACTGGTGTCGCTACACCGGAGACGGGTAGTATGGTGTCGGGAGTCATTGGTGAACTGGAGGAGTGTGACAAGTATATCACACCGATCTGTCTTCGGACACTGTATGATCTTTTCTACATGCCTGCTGCTACTGACAAGAACAGCTATGGTATCGATCAGTGGACTTTCCGCAGAATGAATCTAACTTGAGCTCATGTCCGGCTTGTCTATTCCAGTGGAGTATACCCCCCAGGCATATCTGCAGAGTGATCTGCAGATGTTTGCCATGAATTATTCGACCGACCTTATTGGAAAGGAACCTTATCTGGTTTCGATCGATGGAGGTAAGGTCTTATTTTCGGCTCGAGACATACGTGGACACTCAGTATTGCCCATCTATTCGTAGGCTATGCACAGACTACATACCAGGGCCCTGATTACAATGGGGAGTCAGACCTGGACTTGCAGTATGGCATGTCGTTGGTCACTGGCGCGCAAAACGTGACGCTCTATCA
Source organism: Boletus hoseneyae (assembly GCA_038093175.1). Taxonomy (NCBI): domain Eukaryota; kingdom Fungi; phylum Basidiomycota; class Agaricomycetes; order Boletales; family Boletaceae; genus Boletus; species Boletus hoseneyae. Next base: position 22,222 of record JBBPRT010000109.1, read on the forward strand.
GACTGGCGATATGATAGAAAGTAGGATTACATTTCCTGTGCCGTCTCAGATACTAACGGGTATTGTGGCGCAGCTGCATCGTTCAACAACTTTCTTGATGCCATCGATGGCAGCTATTGCACCTTCGAGGGTGGCGACGACCCAAACGAAGATGCTAGTTATCCTGATCCCTTACCTGGCGGATACGAGGGTATACCCATCTGTCTTCATGTTGTTCATCCGAGTCTTACAAGGTGTAAGGTCCCGAGGCTTGTGGGACCGTGAAGCCTACCTACGTGATCTCGACATCGTATGTATACAATGAAGCTGATCTCACCCCATTCTATGCCAAGCGGCAGTGCGCCGAGTATGCGAAGCTCGGACTGATGGGAGTCACGGTTCTATACGGTTCCGGAGATAATGGTGTAGGGGGATACGGAGGTCCCTGTCTGAATCCCAGTGGTAAGGACAGCTCATGTACTGTAACACTGGACGGCGATCTTATCGTGAGCTACCATTGACAGGTATAGAATCCTCCAATGGGAAGATTTTTAGCCCGAGCTTCCCAGGAACTTGTCCGTACGTCACAGCTGTCGGTGCTACGATGGTGAAACCAAACGCAACCGTATACGAGTCTGAAGTGGCATGCACGGAGGTGATCTATTCTGGTGGTGGATGGAGCAACTATTTCGAGATACCCGATTACCAGAGGGATGCTGTGAACAATTATTTAACGTATTACCGGCCAGATTATCCCTCGACGATCTGGAACTCGACTGGAATGGTGCGGGTTTTCTCGTGTGTCAGGGCTGGTTGCGTTGAATGCTAACCATGTCTTTCAGTCTCGTGCATTCCCTGATATCTCAACCAACGGGGCAAACTATGTCATTGCCGTACGTGACAAACTTGTCCTCGTTGCACTGTTGTGTTCAATCTCTCCACTCGACGGATAGGTCAATGGCGAATTCAAGCTTGTGTACGGAACGTCGGCCTCCACCCCAGTGAGTGGAGCAATCTTCGCGATGATCAATGATGCTCGTCTTGCTGCTGGAAAGGGGCCAATCGGATTCATCAACCCGACGGTAAGCCCTTTCG
>JBBPRT010000110.1:0-23244 GCA_038093175.1 Boletus hoseneyae
TCAGCGACAGAAACAAAGGCAGAAGCGCGCCGAGAAATGCCACTTTCTCCACAAAGAAGGCGGGAGCGCGGGCGATTGCCGCAGGCAAGACTTGGGCCCAGACCAAGGCCTCCACCAAGATCAAGACCGTCAAGACACCCACGCCCACAAAGCGACGCCGCCAGAACGACGAGCCGACGCCAGAGCCGACGGGGGACCCGTCCACCTCGACGACGGTATACATCGAGAGCGAGAACACGTTTGCGCTGTTGCTGCCTTCGAATTCGGACGGTGAGTACCCTAACTTGAGTCTACGTCATTCCTCTCGCTGGACGTTTCTTTGATACCCGTGTTCGCAGAGATGGTGTCCGATGCGGAGCAAGATGGTATCGCGTACTGTACGGATGGAACGGGCTGCGGGAATCCTTTTCCGGACGGGTTCATCACGGGCGCTGCGTATTTGGCAGCGCCAGATGGGTCGTACGTGCAGGTGGGTGTGGTGACTCGGGTTTCGAACTAGTACTGAAACGCTATGGTTGTTCACTTCAGATAACAGGATGTATGGATTCCAGCCGGTTCCAGTTTGCGGATGGCGATGACGGCGGACAGTTTGACAACCGGTTCCCCAACGGTGCGCAATGCACATTTGGAGGTTATGGGGCGAGCTTTATCGAATTGTGAGGCGTTTGTCGATATCCGCGTTCTTGATATGGTTGGCTGACCTGTTGCGCGTCATAATCGTGTCCAGGGTGGAACCGTCTGCAAATCGGTTTTGTCTGCGATGTTGCCAGAGTGCGGATGATCAGCAGAATTGTAATTCACATCAATCTCGAGATGGGTGCCCTGTAGCGATCCCGGGTTCCTATGAATTTGGGGAGGTTAGTTGTTCCTAGTTTGGTTTGTACGCCGGTCGATTGGGACCACGCTGGGTCGTGGCGGATATATGATCTATATGGTAATTTGAGCGTGTAGTGTGTCGCTAGAAGTACGCGTTCCACGAAAGGGGATTCAGTGGCCATGTTCAATAGACTCGGAGTAGCAGGATCCCGGTCTCGTCACTCTGGTCATGTACAGACTCGGATGAACGGACTTGCGATGAGAACCGTGCTAGGTTGAAGTGGAGATCTTGTCAGCATGCGCGACGATACGCAGTGTTCAAACTTTGAGAGATGTAGAAGCTCGTATTATGACTCATGAGTCTTCCGAGTGAATGAAATACGTCTCGAAGATTCTCTCTCCGTGAAGATGAGTGGACCGTGAAAGTAATTTGCCACTGTATACTGATCTGTTCCATTATGACATCACGAATATGTTGGTCCTGAATATTTGGGTTGCAAGCCCTGGCGAACCGATATATGTGGGGTCAACTCGTGGGCTGGGCGGCTTGAAGGCTTTCTAAACAAACGAAATGATAGAAAAATTATCTATTTACACAAAGTAACAAAGACGCTAGGACGAAAGGGGAACGTAAACTTTCCCCGCGGGTACAAGAGAGCTCATGGCCATCCTCGAAATATATGTATGTCCGAACGGACCAAAACATACAATCGGAGTGACAATCAAGGAGCATCTCGCTGACGCGCGCCAACGAGCGCCGCACTCAGTCTGTGTAGTCCGACGTGGTGCCAGGGCAGAGCGTAAGGGTGATGGCCGTGTTGGAGCAAGTGTAGTCGACAAAATCGGCTGGCTCGTATCCGCCTGTGGGCAGGCAGAGAGAGACGCGCATGAATACCTATGCTAGAAAACAGCAGGCGGAGAGCGACGTGACTTACTGGCGCCGTCGTTGTCAGGGAAGGCATACGCGTTGTAGCAGGTGTTGTAGTAGAAAGCGCTGTTAGGGCCAGGACCGGCGTCGTTCTCGCAACCTCCACCGGTCGCTGGGAGAGCACCATCACTGCATGCATCAACGGAAGAGCAACAAGGAGAGTAGCATGAGCCGTCCGGACCGGGGACAGGCTAAGCAACTCTTGTTAGTGAACAACGAAAACTTCGAAGGAAGGTTTACTGACGCAGCCAGAACTGATAGTGCAAGCAAATGCGTCACAGCTAGTGTCTGCCGAGGAGATCTCCATCCCGACGTTGTAGCCATAGACGAGGGAAATGCTGTAAGTCACTTCACCGGGAATAGTGTACTAGATGGGGAAGAATGGGGTGTTGAACGAGTGAAATGAACTCGCTCGGGCTAAAAGCTTACAAAGTTGAACTCGGCTCTGCTGAACGGGGTTACACCATTCCAGGTGGGACCACCGGTGGTACAAGTAGAACCCGTGCTGTCACATCCAGTACCTATGATGAACTTGAGCGGAACCGCCAGGGTCAGTGGCAGATATGGCTCACCGACGTTGACGCTGCCATCCCAGTTGGAACTAATGCCCATGTTGGCATTGGCACCAACAGCCACAGTTACATTGTTGTCGATGGTACCGTAGTTTGTCTTAGTGAAAAGGAAGACGGACTCGGAACAGTTGTTGAAAACAGTCAGAGACTGGGCCTGGGATGCCATGACAAATGCTGCAATTGCAAGAGCGAGAGGAGAGAGGAGAGACATGTTTGTTAGAGGAAAGTTGGAGTCGTTTGTTGAACTGAGGTGAATGGGAGGTGCTAACCCAGCTCTTATGCCTTTTGTCGGAGACGCAGAGCCTCCCCGGTGACTTTGTATGGATTCCGGGAGTCACTTGGGGATGTAAGATGTCAGCGGAGGGGCAGTCCCGAGTGGAGCAAACTAAAATGGAGCTTTACATAGTTAGATTTGACCAGTGGAAATGATGACTAGGACGTTTCGAGTGTACCTGTGCTCTAGCGTTAAAATCAGCTCCAAACGGGTAATGCAATAATCCACTATCGAGTGTTGCGCAGGCAGCACAGCAATCATACGTTGCACACGGTTTCGTGATCTGTGGTGCTCACTGTGATGTGCGCAGCAACGCATCAAGTCATCGCCTCATCGGATGATTGGTCGGTGACACAGGCATCCCACCTTGCAATCGAATCCCTGAAAGAGTTCCAGCCTTACAGTCCAAGTGATTCATCTCCATCAGGCTCTTGGTAGTATTTGTGGTTATTGTGACTTTTTTTATCATCTTCCTGCGGTTGGAAAGACGAGACCACTAGGAGCTTTCGAGCTCGGAGATGGCAAAAGCACCATGGGTCAGATGCATGACCCCGGTACGGGATGTGATGACCTCGTCGACTAGCCCGTGTTTGACCGATTGAATTAGCGGGCAGTTAATGAATGCAAGGGTAGGGCGATAGCTAGTGTCAGTGTTGTTGTAGTCGGTCGCGCCTCCATTCCTTTAGAACTCTCGAAAAGAAGGTCACGGTTGGGTTGGAAAGCCTCTCGGATATTCTGTCACTCCACTCACAAAGTTGGTTGCCTGGTACCAATAGTACGCCGCAAATCGTGGTGAACCTCGGATGGCAAATAATTGACCTGTGTGAAACGTCAGTAATAAGGACTCCACCCACGTACGTTTGACACGTTATGCGCCGGAAAGAAAGACACAGACGCATCGTCTCCTGCCGAGGCGTTCGGGACAGAGAGGCGATTTAGACGCCCATAGTCGACCTTGGCGACACCTCAACACGTGTTACACGTTCGCTCGATATCCTTGACAAGCACAACTTGAAGAGCCTGAAGGACATTCATCATCCCTCTCTTTCCTCTACCGCACCACAGCCATAGATCTTTCATCAACAAAAATTGCCTGGTTCTCGTTCGCACTAAACTATCTCTTCCTCGACCATGCCGCAGTTCCTATCCAGACGGAGCACGTCGAAGCGAAATTCGCGACCACCTGAACACCGATGGCGGCGAATAGTCGTTTTTGTCTGGGCACAGGTTCCTGAATAGTAATCAAGCTGGCTTCGTCATCACCGGGGATAGTACTGAATTACTTCTAATCGCGTCCGTTCATCGGTCAATACCCCTTTCTCCCGCGTCTGAGTCTGATTGAAGGTATCGAGTACAGATCAATAGTCAAAACGAACTTTCGTGGCCGCCAGCGGCTTCAACGGACACAACTGACGGGATTCGACAAATAACTCTGCCATAGGATCGAACAAGAGCCACCCTGCTCACATCATGGTTCACGATAAGATATGTAAGACGAAGCCCTCGCGGAAGCCGTAACGAGCGCAACACTGTCAATATAGATGGATAGAGTGGGTCTAAATTCGTTCTCAAAGGACGTACACCCAGGTTCCTTGACAGGGGCGCCTAAACTTTGGATGGGTCTCAACTGGCCCCGTAATGGGCTACAGGTAATGGGCCAGGGGGCGATGGGGTCGGAATCGATATGTCGGCGGTATTACTGGGACTTTGGGCCTTGGGCTGTGGCTGTTTCACCAGCTAATCGTGTCGTCTTGGTTCGGCGTGGCTGTTTACGATGGAGGTCAAGAATACGCCATGGAACATATTCGACGTTGTTGTGCCCACGGGGTTCGAAGAAAAGACAGACAAGACGACCTTTCCTTGCATGGCCATGGCGAACGTGGAACATGCTGGTTCAAATCCATCTCGACTCGGGGAACAATGGGGCTCTGGGCGGCTTTTACCTGATTGCGATATTGATGCCCGCCATGACTATCGGGGCCAGTAGAAGGACGATTTAATGAAGAGTGCGTTGGTTTCGGACGCCGTGGTACGTTGATCGATATTATCGGTTGGCCTCCTCGGCCCACCTATTTATCGCGTGTTCCCGCGAGGCGTATGCGCGATAGGGGCCAGAAGGACTTACTATCACAACGAGCCACAATGTTTGGAGTTTCGAAGCGTTGATTGATCACTGTCCACGAATCTATGAAGGATCCGGAGAACTACGGTGCGCTGTAAGTCCTCCATCTTGATGCTGATTTACGACACTTTCCTTTTTCTTGATTTCTTTCTTTTTTTAAAGTGCCTAACGTATGGGCGCCTGCGAGCATTGACCAAGCAGACATGTACACTTGGGGATCCAAGATGCGTGTGTGAATGTCATGTCATGTTCGTGTATGTACTCACTCTACTAGCTTTTCGGAGACGTCAACCCGGACTCGGAATATTACAATTGAATGGTGCGTCCTCCCTCCTTTCATGTCATCGATGTCACAAACTAGAAGGGTGATCCCGGAGAGGATATATGTAGTGCACGTATACGTTATTGACAGTGAGGATGCCAGGGCAAATAAGAAACGTGTGTTATCATTTATCTATGCGCATGCTCATCGTATCTTGATGTGTCCCACAGGCCGTCATTTTAAAAGTGAGTGTGGGTATCATCGACGTGCGTCAAACGCGGTTCCGAACAGTGGCCACCGTGGTTGCATGCACACATCTACGCACTGACACCGCCTTTGATGGGATCCTAGAGTGGCTATATGTGGCTCTCAACAACGCATACGTCAAGCCGAACTGCATCGAAGCTGCTACCACGAGGCAACCCAACCCCATCATGGATAATATCAAGCACAAAGTTTGATCTTTAACCCATGGCGCACCATGAACGGTGGTCGGAAAGGTCCGACTATGAAAAACAAAAAAAAAGTTGATGAAAGTACTGTAGGTATACGTCAAGGAGACGTATCGAAGCTGCCATTGCGACGCAACCAACTCTATCAAAGTTTGATCTTTGGCCGGGACACACCGTGGATATTGCATACTACGAGAAGAGGGGTTGGACCCGTGAAAAAAAGAAGTTCGTCAAAAGTAAAGTAGGTAAAGCGGAGAGAACGAGCTGAATGGGAACACCCGTCGACGATGGATAGGATTGGTCCCTTCCCCGCTTTCCCGTTGTGGTTGTTCTTGTCGTTTTCCCTAAGGTTTGTCAATGCGATGGCTATGACAGGCTCTGTGGGAAACCTGGTAACGTCACCCAACCACTTCAATGTCCAATTCAAAGCGGGAGATACCAGGGGTGACTGCGAACACACTTTTTGCCCGTCCGTTTCAAAACCGGCTGGCTATTGTGTATTCGCCGAGTTTCGATCGACTAGGTACGCACTGATAGTCAAAGGGGACCGCAATCCTAAAGTAAATTTACTCATAACACTGGCAATAATAATACGAACAGAGTAACATTGAATCCATTTATCTAGTCACATCCGACCTTTCAAGATGTGTATACTTGCCACTTTTGTGCCAGAGCCCATGAAAGCTAGCTATGACCACGGCTCTCGCTTCAAGTTGGTCTGTGTTCCGAGTCCCTGTGGATTTGTACTGCCAACAGCCAGCTGTATGACCCATCTAACTTCGTGGGCTCGACTCCATTCTTTTTCTCCTCTGAATAGATTCTGGCTTGAACCTTATGTATGACGTCCCTACTGAGGCCACGTACGACGGATGCAGGTCCTCTCTCAGGCTGCTATCGAGCAATGGGTTTCAAATTAATTGAAAACTACATGAACCAACCTGACGTCAAAGCTAAGCTAGGCGCAGATCCTCTCGGAACTTCCGATCTTGTATGGCTGTCAATCAAGCGTTTACGCTTCATAATCTGGGACTCAGAGATTCCTGCACGTGCTCCCGTTGATTACGTAATAAGGGTGTTGGTAAGTCCGAGTTCAAGTCGGTCTGCGTCGGGAGCACTAGGGGTGAGTTGGATGACTCCATGTCGTGATGTTCTAGGTATTGAACGATCATGTTTGCAGATACGGAACTACACCGTAACCCGCAGTATGGGGATTCATAATTAATTTGCTTGCTTGCTGACTCTCTTGTACTAGTAGGTAACGCCAGTTGGCTCGAAGTTAGACCCCGAAAATGATTTCCTCAACGAATTTACGGCTGCGTCAACCGAGAAATCGGATAACGCTGCAACCCAGTAAAGCTCCAGGGATCGTACGATGTACAAACGGTAGCTTGGGAGCGAGTAATGTCACCTTTTTGCGGACCACAGCCTAGACTGCAGGGTCAGTTTTTCAAAGTTGCCAGTGGGGTATTCTATGAACGCATGTTGATAACTCCCCTTTGTGTTCCATGGTACCGTTCGACCAGCTGGAAGCTGCTTTTGGTGAGTCGTCTGCATGGTGGACATCCTCAAGAACGATCTTGACTGATTTGTGTACCCCCGCAGGACATATTTACAACATGGATCGCCAGTACCCGTTTGGCATAAGCTGCATCCAGACTATTTCTCCACTAGTTCCGATCAAATTCTTTTCCCCCACATTTAAGGTTGACTACAGTCTTTGGCAACATAATCGTGCGCTCAGTGCAAGTTGAATGAGTCGCTGGGCGAAAAGTCAAACTTGGAGTATTTTTTGATGGAGTAAAATACGCCACGGTCTCAACACGTCGCGGCATACTTTGCACACTTTGATGCGTTGCATAGACCTAGCATCCGTGAGGTTGCTTGCGATCAATGGCAAGACTTGGAACGACGGATCGTGATGTTGGTCTTGAATTACCTCCTTTAAACTTCTGCTTGTCCAAGCAGATGATCGATAGCGTGCGGGCTGCACAGCGCAAATCTAGACCAAATTCAAATTGACATATTTCTTATCTACACGAGGCAACAATGACACGAGAACGAAAGGAAAAGGAGGAATGATTGTTTTCTTGCAAGTACAAGACCACCCATGATTGCCATCCCCGAAGTAAGCGTGCACGAAGGGACTAACACACGCAATCAAGGGGACAAGGCAGCTCGAGGAGACTGATGCGCGTGAACGAGCGCCGCACTCAGTTTGTGTAGTCCGACGTGGTGCCAGGGCAGAGCGTAAGGGTGATGTCCGTGTTGGAGCAAGTGTAGTCGACAAAATCGGCTGGCTCGTATCCGCCTGTGGGCAGGCAAAGAGACAGGTGGGTGAATACCCATACCACTTGAAAACAGCCCCAGGCGGGGAGCGAAGTGACTTACCGGCGCCGTCGTTGTCAGGGAAGGCATACGCGTTGTAGCAGGTGTCGTAGTAGAAAGCGCTGTTAGGACCAGGACCGGCGTTGTTCTCGCAACCTCCACCGCTCGCAGGGAGAGCACCACCACTGCACGCATCGACGGAAGAGCAGCAAGGAGAGTAGCATGAGCCGTCCGGACCGGGGACAGGCTAAGCAATTCTTGTTAGTGCACAACGAAAACTTCGAGGGAAGATTTACTGACGCAGCCAGAACTGATAGTGCAAGCAAATGCGTCACAGCTAGTGTCGGCTGAGGAGATCTTCATCCCGACATTGTAGCCATAGATGAGGGAAATGTCGTAGGTTACTTCACCGGGGATGGCGTACTATATGAAGAAAGGGTGTCGGACGGGTGAAATAAACTCGCTCGGGGTAGAAGCTCACAAAGTTGAATTCGGCCCTGCTGAACGGGGTGACACCATTCCAGGTGGGACCACCGGTGGTACAAGTAGAACCCGTGCTGTCACATCCAGTACCTACGGACATGAGTGGAGCTGCCAGAGTCACTGAGAGAGAGATTGCTCACCGACGTTGATGGCACCATCCCAGTTGGAACTAATGCCCATGTTGGCACTGGCACCGGCGGCAACGGTCACGCCGTTGTCGATGGAACCATAACTATTCTGGGTGTAAAGGAAGACGGACTCGGAGCAGTCGTTGGCAACAGTCAGAGACTGGGCCTGAGCTGCCGTCACAAATGCTGCGAGAGCGAGAGTAGAGAGGAGAGACATGTGTGTTAGAAGTTTGCTGAACTGAGGTGAATGGGAGGTGCTAAACCCAGCTTTTATACCTTTTGTTGGAGACACAGAGCCTCCCCGGTGACTTTGTATGGATTCCGATGACCGCCTAAGGATGTAAGATGTCGGCAGGAGGCAGTTCAGAGTGGAGCAAACTGACACAACGATCAGAACGGAAGGGACCTACGAGGGTGAAATGATGACTAGGACATTTTGAGTGTAGTTGCGCTCACTACCACTCACATTGGCTGCAAACGACTATCCGCACAGCAATCATATGTTGCACACGGTTTTGTGAGCTGTTGCGTTGACTGCGATGTAATTGGGCCCCACGACAACGCATCGGGTCGTTCGCCCCATCGGATAATCGTCGATGACACAGCCATCCCACCTTGCAATCGAATACCTAAAAGAGTTCTATAGAGCCTTACAGTCCAAGTGATTGTTTTATCATCTTCCTCAGGCTGCGGTTGGAAAGATGAGGCGCTATAAGTCAGATGCACGACCCTAGAACAGGATGTGATGGTCGCCCGGGTTTGACTGATCTTAATTGGCGGGTAGTCTGTAGCTAAGGTCATCGTTTTTTTTTTTTTTGGCACTGGAGAATCAATATCAGCTACTGCGGAGGGATGAATACTTGAACATACGCAGTCCCGTCTTCAAGTTACGTGCGCTGGGCCATGGTTCAAACGTTCATCTGTTGAAATCTATAATTATCCTGGGCGCCAATGCCGTCGGTTCTCACCGCCCGCCAGCACTGCGCAGCAGATGTGATCAATAATGTGGCTAGAAATGAAGAACTACGCGGTGGTCACTGCCCAACCTGTCATACATGGGAATGAACGTTCGATTCAAGTTAGCCTAAAAGATCTCGTGCCATGACAAAGAATGGCCAAAAGTTAGTATTGCAATGACCCGATGACCTGGCGACACGACGTGGTAACTTGAGTGAACGAAAAGGTGGCCGGACAAAGTGGCACCAGTATTAATAGTTGGAGTATACTAAACGGTTTAGTTTGGCTCCACACTCAGTTGACTTCATGTACTGCAGCACAGTCTGGTGACCGGACTCAGGCTAGTAGAATTCATTACACAGCACCTCGATGTCATGATACATGACCAGGACCGGTGACCAGCCATGCTGCGGGCGACCTAGTAAGTAAGCATATGTCATTGTTGAGCTCGTGATCCGACCCACATGCAGTCCTTGACGATTCATGCGGATGTGCCCCGTGACATTCTAGCCGCTCGTCCCTAGCACCTTCGAAAAGAAGGTTAGGCCGACAAGCCTCTCTCGGTCACTCGTCTCTGTTCTCGGGTCGCTTGGTACCACCGGCAATAAGGCTAGTGGATCACAAGTCGTTGCGAACGTCCGAGTCGGATCCCAAACACATAACCGACCTGTGTCCAACGTCAGTAATAAGGACTCCAGCCACGTACGTTTGCTTATGTACTCCAGAGTACCGTGCAGCACGGACACATCGTCTCCTGCCGAGGCGTTCGGGACAGAGGCGATTTAGACGCCCATAGTCGACCCTGGCGACACCCCTCAACACGTGTCCTCCAGTAGTGCGGCCTGCTCGATATCCTTGACAAGCACAACTGAGAAGAGCCTGAAGGACATCCATCATCCCTCTCTTTCCTCTACCGCGAGGCACCACAGCCATAGATACTTCATCAACAAAAATTGCCTGGTTCTCGTTCGCACTATACTATCTCTTCCTCGACCATGCCGCAGTTCCTATCCAGACGGAGCACGTCGAAGCGAAATTCGCGACCACCTGAACACCGATGGCGGCGAATAGTCGTTTTTGTCTGGGCACAGGTTCCTGGAATAGTATTCAAGCTGGCTTCGTCACGTCAGCGGCGATAGCACTGAATTACCTCTAATCGCGTCCGTTCATCGGCCAATACCTCTTTTTCCCGCATCCGAGTCTGATGGAAGGTATCGAGTACAGACCAATAGCCATACCGAACTTTGGTGGTCGCCAGCGGCCGGGAGTCGTCGACAAACAACTCTGTCACGGGATCGAACGAGAACCTCCCTACTACTCACATCATCGTTCACGATAAGATATGTAAGACGAAGTATTCGCGGAAGCCGTAACGAGCGCAACACTGTCAATATAGATGGATAGAGTGGCTCCAAAATTGTTTTCAAAGAACGTACACCCGGGTTCCTTGGCGAGGGTGCCTAAATCTTTGGATAAGTCTCAACTGGCTCCGTGATGTGCAGGTAATGCCAAGGCGCGATGCCTGACGGGTCGGAATCGATATGTCGGCGGCATTACTGGGGGCTTGGGGCCTTCAAGTCGTATGGACGTTTACGATAGAGGTCAAGAATATGCCATGGAACATATTCGCTTGTCGACGTTGCTGTGCCCACGAGGCTCGAAGAAAAGATAGACAAAGACAACCTTTCCTTGCATGGCCATGACGGACACGGAACATGCCGGTTCTGCCTGAAGTCCATCTCGACTTGAGGAAATGGGGCTCTGGGCGGCCTTTACCTGATTGCGATATTGATGCCCGCCATGACTATCGGAGCCAGTAGAAGGACGACTTAATGAAGAGTACGTTGTTTTCGGACGCCGCGGTACGGGTATCCTCGGTTGGCTTCCTCGGCCCATCTATTTGCTGTATGCTCCCGCGAGGCGTATGCGCGATAGGGACCAGAAGGACCCACCATCACAACGAGCCACACTGTTTGGAGTTTCGAAGCGTTGATTGATCACTGTCCACGAATCTTTGTGGTGCTTTTTGTATGAAAGACCCGGAGAAGTACGGTGCGCTGTAAGTCCTCCATCTTGATGCTGATTTACGACACTTGCCTTTTTCCTGCCTGCTTTCTTTTTTTAAAGTGCCTAACGTATGGGCGTCTGTGAGCATGGACCAATCAAGGGATGTTGCGCTCGGGGATCCCAGACGTGCGTGTGAATTCTGTCATGTTCGTGGGTGTACTCACTGGTCGACGGGGTTTTCGGAGACGTCAACCCAGACTCGGAATATTACAATTGAATGGTGCGTTCTTCCTCCTTTCATTTCATCGACGTCACATACTAGAAGGATGGTCCCGGAGAGGATATATGTGGTGCATGTGTACGTCATCAAGAACGAAGATGCGTGTGGGATCAGGCAATCAAAGAATCAACGTGCGTTATCACATCTCTATGCGCATGCTTATCGTATCTCGATCTGTCTCACAGGCTGTCATGCTGAATGTGGGTGTGGGTACCGTCCATCTCTGTTAAACGCGGTCCCGAACAGTGGTCACGATGGTTGGATGAGCACCCATTCACGCACTAACCCCATCTTTTGACGAGGGTCGGGGTCAAGTCGGGGAAGCCATGTCAGTGGCTCCGAACAACGCATACGTCAACCCGAAGGATATCGAAGCTGCCAATGAGGCAATCCCATCATATATAATATGAAGCGCAAAGTTTGATCTTTAGCCCACTGGCAGGGTACACCATGAACGGAGGTTGCATATGTCCGACCGTCATGACACAAAAAAGTGGATCCAAGTACTACTGGTATACGTCAAGCCGAAGTGTATTGAATCTCGCCACGAGGTAACGCAACCCGAGCATATATGATATCAAGTATGAAAAAAAAAAGTTTGATCTTTGGCCCAGACCATGGAGATGGCACAAAGGTCCGCAGGTATACGTCAAGCCGCCACGAGGCAGCCCAACCTCATGATATACAAATTGCATGAAGCACAAAGTTTGATCTTTGAGCCAGGGCACCATGAACGGAGGACCGAAAGGTCTGCATGAACAAAAAAAAAAAAAGGTGATCGAAATACTATAGGTATACGTCAAGGCGAGGAAGCTGCTCCCCACGAATGCTATCAAAGTTTGATTTAGGCCCGGGGCACCCTTGCACCGTGTACAAACAAAAAAAAAAAAAAAAAAAGTTATCAGAGTAAAAAGTAGGTAAAGCGAAGAGAACGAACGGGGCTGAATGGGAATGTTACCTGTCGATACTGGACAAGGTCGGTTCCCTCCCGCCTCTTGGTTTGCCGTTGGAACTTGGTTTCCCTTGTTCGAGAATTGTCCTAGCCCTGACGGACAGTGTGAGAGACTTGGCAACGTCACCGGTACGTCGATGTGACGGTCGACAGTCGATGGCGAGATGGCGACAGTGGACAGCAAGCAGACACACGACACCGCCGAGTCAAACAGACGGGCAATGCTGCGGACGCGCCCCGTCCATTCCAATTTCCAAACTCGGCTAGTCACTCGGGGCTAGTCGATTGTCGGGAAAAAGTACAAGTAATACATACGAACGGATCGACGTCGTGCATCATTCCGAAGAGCATACCGTCTCGCATTTTCAAAAACGTACGGGGCTTGCATGCACGCACAAGTATGGTATGGAATCTGGCGGCGCTGTCTCTGAGAAGCCGTCATTCACGGCCGTTGAATGATTCAACCCGTCCTCGGATCTGGGCGGGAGATTTGTTTTTGCAGTGCCCTCATCCACATGGTGTGGCAACATTCGAGAAGGACGAGATAAAATGAACTGTGGGAGACCGAGGGAAAGTAACGAACGGATAAACGCCATCTGCCTGGTTTGGGTGCGGCCAACGCCGAAGGGTGCCACCATGGGTACTTCGCGACGGTCGGTCCTTGAAGGTTTGATTCAGAGTTCGTGTCTCATCAGATACTGTCCCTGGCCTGGAATGAGTACAAAACAAGGTTCACGTTTCAAAACCCTCTCTCACTCACTAGAATCTGATGGAATTCCGTTATATTCGGTTCTTTTCTTTAACCGCCAAGTCTACAGGATGATGCCAGTATATAAGATAAGCGTGAGTTATATCTACGAGGGATGATGCGAGGTGGTGATGACATGTGAAAGAAAAAGGAAAGAAGAAAATGAATGCAAGAGTGCGAGTCAGATGAATGAGCATATGAAGACAGGTGTGGATGGTATTTATTTTTGTTTTGGAGAAACAGAGCACTGCTCCTACGATCAAGTCGCCCTGTGGCAGTAAATGAAGGGAACCAAGAGGATAAATGGCTGCACAATGTATACAAAATGAAGACGTGGATCGATGACCCACCACCACCACAAAGGCTTCCAGAGATGATCCGACGGTGAGCGAGATTGAGGACATGAAATGCGAACGACACCCGAGAAAGAGATAAAATGTGTACACGTAATTCCACAACAACGGTTGACGCAGGACGGAGATGAAAGCCAGAAGGAGCGAGCTAGAACTGTGATGCAAGTAAAGAGAGTGTGATGTATGAATGCTGAATGAGTAAGGACCGTGATGGCAATAACGGAGAGGACGGGAGTCGAGTCGCAGAAGGTTTTATACAGAATTTCATGCACTTGTCGCAACTATCGCATGGTTACAAATGATCGACTTGTAAAGAGTGACATCGACTTACCAGGTGACCGAGAGATTATTGTCTTTTCCAAAAACCCTTGACGGTTCCGACGCGTGTACCTTTGGCCGATGCTGGCATAGGCAACCTTGAAGACGGCGGGAGACTCTCCGCCGGTGGTTTTGCCGATGTCGTAACGGGCCGTGGAACCTTGGGAGGTATGCGGGACGGTGGCATCGGAAGCTTTGACGTAGGACCAGTCGGGCCCGAACCGGTAAGGGCTGGAACTTGTCGTGATTGTGTTGCAATCACGGTTGCCAGCTTGGCTGGTGGGATGAATTTGGCAGGAGACTGGGGGATCCTAGATCGAACAGTTGCAGACGATGGCAGAGAAGGGTTGCCGGCGAGAGGAAGCTTGGACGGCATCGTGGGTGCTTTGATTATTGGTGCTATAGGTGCCTTGAGCGTTTTTGGTTTCGCAGTCAACCTAAAGATCGATTTCGATCGGACCGTTGCCTGGCTGGCAGGCACCGGCTTGGTAGGAGCCACTGGTTCGAGGCCAGCCGCGGACGCCAGCGACGTCCGCTTACTTGGTGCGGGGAGAAGAGAGATTCGGGACGTGTTTGCAGATGTGTTGCGAGAAACACGCGACGACTCGGCGGACGCATCCGAGATGGATATCCGTGATGAACTGTGGAAGGATGTGATTGTAGACGCCGACTGAGGGATGGGAGGTAATGGGGTATGCATGAGATTGGCACGGGATGATACCCTGGAGAGAGACGGCCTTGGAACAGGTACGGCACTCTCTGCCAAGGGAGACGATAGCGTGGGTGAGGTAGGCAATGGAGGTACCTCTTCGACGGGGGAAGAGACAGCAGGACGTTGAGAGCTAAAAGATGCTCGGGACATGGAAAAAGACGCTCTGAGAGAAGCAAGAGAGGATTTTTTGCTCAACGATTTTCTCGGTTTGTTCTTGTTCTTGTCCTCCGAGTCGGTGTCGTTGGAAGAGTCGTAGTCGACCTCGTCTGCAGACCGAGTGGTCGTAGTGGATACAGGGTCAGAGCGACCTGGGGAGAGACGTGAAATGAGACTGATGAAGCGAGTGCGCTTCTTGGGTGTTTTCAAGCTCTTGTCTTTGGGAGGTGTTCTTGGATTCAAGAGTGCACTCGGTCTAGGTTCCGCGGTGGAGGGTGCGAGGGAAGCTGTGGTTGCGATGGACCAGCGAGACTGCGAAAACTCGATGGACTTGGGGGCACGAAGGGGATGGAGTGCACCGTCTTGGCAAGGAATCTCCTCTGGGGAAGCAAGAGAGATGCACGAGGGAGGAAAGACGATTGATTTGGGTGAAGACAAGGGAAGCGACCTCGAACTTGCAGACGGTGGGAGAGCGGACAAACAAAAGGTATTTTCATCCACAGGGGATGAGGGGAGGGCAATGTCCTCTGGAGAACAAGGGGACGGAGAGAAGACGACGCTTGTGGGGGAAGTAGGAGAGCTGGTCAAGGGTGTAGTGCAGGAAGTGTCACGGGAGTGAGCATATGAAAAGCTGGAAAAAGTGGGGGAAGGATGGAGGGCAGAGTCCAAGTCGTCGGGGACGGTGCACAAGAGCTGAGCGTCTTGGGAGTGAGAAAAAGAGTCGTCGCGCTTGTGCAAGTAGCCGTCGATGAGGGGAAGGTCGCGGGAGAGAACCAAGTCGTGTTGGAACTCGCCGTGGACGATGACTGAGACGGGGAGAGGGGGAGGGATGTCGTGAGGCTGGCTCTGATCGGAGGAGAGAGTGCTGGTGAAGGAGGGAAGACGGGAGATGCGGGTGGAGGAAGAGCGAGAGCGCATGGCACGAGACGAGGTGGACTGAGTGAGGGAGGATACGGGGGAAGGGGGAGGGGCGGGGAGGGGCTGGGGAGGATGAGGACGGAGAAAAAGAATGGCGCGAAAAAAACAGACCTTGTCAGAGGCAAGCGGCGGAGAGGGAGGGGCGACGTGTGACTTGGAGTGTGCCATTTCTTGAACGATGAAGCGGAGTGCGCGGACGCGTTCCTGTTCCTCAAAGTCGTCGTCGTCGGACTTGGAGTGGGAAGGGAAGAAGAGGGCGTCGTAAGAAGGACAGGGCGAAGATGGGCGTTCGGAGGAAAAGCGGGGGAGGAGTGGTGAATCCGGTCTGTCGATGGAGTATGCGCGGTGAGCGCCGAGAGAGGAGGAGGGTGACGGGGAGGGTGGTCGCGAGGACGCAAAGGGTCGTTCGGAGAGGACAAAGTCGTATTGATGTTCTATCCAGGAGTGAACGCGCGCATTGCGAGACGGTGCAGAGTCGGAGAGAAGCTGAGCGAGCAAGGCAGAATAAGCAGCGTCGTCGTCAGACATGAACTGCATTGGGGGCAAAAAACACACACGACGGCTCGCATTTTATTCGAGACGGAGACGAGCGAAAATCACATAAAGCTGCAGATCACAACCGAGCCAACCCGTCAATTATGTAACACAATCCTATCCAGATCCACATTTATTTTATTATTATTATTATTTCTTGTTTGCTCCTGTTAGCCGGTGCCGACAGGGTCCGCTTCTACGACGAGTGGTAATGAATGCCTCTCCATTCCCCCACTCCTTCATCTATCTCTTTCCTGCTCTCATTTGTCATCCTGTCTCTATTTCACCAGCCCGTTTTCAACCCTGGATCTTTCCCCTAGTACACTTTATCTCTACCGCATGACGTTACGACCACCCCTGCTCTCCCTGAACTATTCTGTCCACCGTCGTATATACTGCGTGAACACCACTTGAAACTTACTGGCCAGGCCCCGATCCCGCTCCGTTTCCAGGAGTACCACTCTTGATCGGTGGTCACCAAAAATGACATGTCGACACGCGGTACTTTTACTCCTACCGCCCCGTACCGCACCCGTCAATCCAATTGCCAGCGAGTGGGTGTCGACGCGACAGCACATTCAAAATCGACTCGTATTTCCCGAGGACTACTCGGCCTCAACGTCGCCGATCCAGGGCGTCTCTTCTTCAGTCTTTTCAAAGTTGGCCAAAGTGCCGTCCATCGCTAGATCTAATCCAACCCCACCCTGCCAGTGCCATGCGACTTCCTGACACGTGCCACGCGACCCATAACCGGTGACATTTTTTTTTTCTCGGTGCCATGTACAGTGTGTCCATCTCCAGCTCTGTCCTTGTGCCCGCTACTTCTCAAACACCACCCCACGAAGAACAGAAGAGTCAATGTCCTGCAGATCTCCCAACGCGACTCGATCGGACATCCCGTGGGGATCTGTGCACTTGCCGCCAACCCGGTCCCTGGAAATAATTACCGTTAATTATTATTCATTTATATGCCATACCATTCCGAGCGGACCGTTTCCCCCAAACACACGCACTATTGAATCGCGCGGTCCTGATGCGGCCCCACTCGCGCACAAGCCCCACCGCACTATCGTGTTCGTGTTCCAACTTCCAAACGCTAGATAGTTGTTGCGTACTCGTCGGTGGTCTGCAAGAAGGACAAGTCACGGACACCGTGCGCGAGAAGCCCATCCTTCACTTCGACGCATCCAAAATCGACTTTGAGAGAAAAACCGCCGCTATCGGACCCCACTCGTACTACAGCGCTGTACACTAAATGCCGTTCGAGCGTCGCGACCAGGTCGCCCGCGATGGTCGGGTTCATGGAAACGTAGCAACACCCCGCGGATCGATCCGTACCTTCATCTTGCACGGTAGTACATGCTTCCTTGGAGTACGTACGTACGCACGGAACGGTCAACTTGGACGCGCTCAGGCTGTTGACTGCAAGTCGATCGTAGTTGAAACTGGAGTGGTCGCCACCGTTGTTCTCGCACCTGCTTGTCACTTCAGAGACACTGCCAGACGCCGCTCTTGGACTTTTGCCGTTTGCATTTCTCGGATTCCGGACCGGCTCATTGACATGATAGATCTTGTGGCGTACGCGTACTTCAAGTTGCGCTAGTGCTAGTACTAGGCTAGTCGAGTCTAGACGCAGGACCCTGGCACTTAGCCGACTCCACAGCCGGACACGGTGATCTTGTACGGTATGAATAAATAAATGAATGGTATTCTCGAGTTCTTGAGATCGAAATTGTCCCGTCCTGAATGAATGGCTTGAACCCCGATCATCATATCTCTGGCACCAACCCTAGAAGTTTACGTCTACTTCAATTTGGAGTTCGACCACGTTGTAGTACTAACCACATCTTGCTCGTATTGCGCGAACTTCACCCCGAGATCAAGCCCGAGCTCGGCGCCAGACATTCAACGTCTATCGAAGCAGACGGGCCTTTCTTCCTTTCGTTATGCTTTCCTGCACCGACGGTCTTCTCACCGCTGGGCGCGTTGCCATGTACGACGGAATCCCTCTCTACGCATACTGCCGACCCTCGATGCCTCAAGGTCGCGACTCACACATTTAGGCTCTGGACAGTACACGGAGACCAATGGACAGCCCATGCAAACAAGCTCAGTACGTTTGGAGATAACAGCCTGAGGCGTCTACGACCGACTCCGAATCGGCATTTGTCCCTCCGTCCGATACGTTCGCAGTTCGCCCCGGCCGATCCGCGGTACTACGGCGTGTGGTTTCCCCAAGGGAAAATAAAGACTCGGGGCTGGTGTAATGTGTCGATGCCGGTGGCGCAGGCATTGCCCCGCCTCTTGACACGTCCTGGGTCTGTGACTCTGTGTACATGCGTGCATCAGCGCCAGCGCCAGATCTGATGTCGTTTCCACGTGGCCCCATCAACGTCTCACTCCAGGACCATGTGCGCGTACCGTCGGTTCCGGACGCGCCCGCACACGATTGGTCGATATGCATGCATCACGCATCATCCTGGCTGACGACCATTTGCATGATGAAGACACACATTTGCAAAAACATCCTCGCGGGAGTTGTCCTAAACATGTCCACAATGCATAGAGACGTTGTTTTATTCCTGCCCTGGCAACAGACTACGGTCCTTGCTCTCTCTTTTTTTGTTTACATGCCCGAGTGATCGGATGCCCCCCTCTCGTACGTGTGCCCTCCCTGTATGTAGCCACCCAACTTCCCTCGGAACCTTCCGCAATGAATGCCGCCTTCAAATTCGAGAGAGTAAACACACGCTCATCTCCACCGTCACGCGCATCATGATATGAAGAAAAAAAAAAGGAACGCTGTCTTGACTTGGTAGCCGGCCTCTCATACGTGGACGGGCAAGAACACGGGCAATGCCGCAACCCGATACATCCCGCGCGGACACCAACGCATGATGATCAGCGCCCATTTTCGGTACTTGGTGTTACTTGGTCAGGTCCCCTGAAGGTCTGTCCTCGGGAAAGCGGGCATGTACGCCGCTGCGCCGTCACGGGGCTGATCGTCTTTTTTTTTGTTCGTACCTTGCTTTTTGTTTTATTTTCTTCGCCCTTGATTTGGGGGTGACGGTGGCTCTGCAGGGTCCTGGTCAGCAGCGCCTACGGGGTGAACCTTGCAGTGACGGATGCGGTCGGTTGTCTTGACGTCTGCGACGGGCACTTGGTGTTAGTCATTCACGATGACCGGCCCGGCGGTGGTCCGGGATCGGAATCGACTACTGTACAAACAGTGGGTCCTCGACGGGGCACGACAGTGGCACACCTGCCACAGACGGTTCGTCCGTGCGTCGGCCTTTCTAGTTTGGGGGACCTAATTCAAGCTTCAACCACACATCCTATCGTGGCGTTTGCCTTTTTACAATCGCCATCGTAATTCATATTGTGGACGTGCACTGCCACGCGGGGATCGGGCACAGTAAAGCAGGGGGACCTTTAGACGATGACATGGACGTGGACAAGCACGATCTTGTCGCGTGTCAACGTTTCAACGTTCACGTACACGTACACGGACGCCGACGTCACGGATATCTGTTGACGGGCTATCATTCCGTGTGTGCTTGGCTTGGGGTATCGATATGGCAAGCTGAAAGGACGGTCGTCGGCGTTCGACGTTGGTCAACGTTCAACTGACGGATGCATTGGCAAGTCGCCGGGCTCGTTCGAAAAAAGGGTGATGGGACGAGCATGGATCAGCACAGAGAATCGTGACAAGGTTTGGTTTGAACAAGACGCCGAAAAGTAACTCGACGAGTGACTTGAAACGACTCCGGGGCCCGCCATCCCAATGAACTGGCAGAAAATGGATTAGTAGACGGTGGCTGGATGGCGTTTGGCATGGGCTGTCCGAATTTTGAGCATGGAACTCAAACTTAATTCGAGACTGTCTCTACTCCACCGATATCTTGTGCGGCCGATTTCAAGGTTTCAGAAAGGTAATATGACATAGTTATTCTCCGTACGCCAACAGAGAACCAAGGTATAGTACATACATTCCTCCACTTTGGGTGGTAGTAGGGTGACGTGTCCAGAGCACAGAAATATGCATACAGATGACGATGGATATATGGGGTATCATAAATGCATGATGGATTCAGCTGCAGTGCGTGAGTCCAACGACGAGCGTTCGAGGCATAGTAGCCACTCACTCCTTAAGTGTCCTGTGAGTGCATGCGCAAGAGATCGTTGAGTATCCTCGCCACAGACCCGGCGCCTTCGGAAACACGCTCCCTTTCGCTCTCCTTGACTTTCGGAAGGAACTGCGAGTTGAAACGGTCAGGATGCCACCTCCGAATGTTGTCCTTGATACGCTCCTTCGTGGCTCTGTCCTGGGGGTGGACCGATGACAGCATATACGCGGTGATGGCAGGTGAAGTCAGGTCGTCAGAACTTCTTGGTCGCTTGAACACGGGCCACGGAAAGTCTTCCCATATCAGCGAGCCCAAGGTTTGGATCTTGTCCCACTGGTTCCGGTGAGCCTCGAATAACTTGATGACATCCTCTTTTGACATCGTTTTGCCCGACTTTGTCTGCCGTTCGTGTTCCTGCATGGCCAACCTCGCTTGCTCGCGCCTGAATTGCTCTTCGCGTTGTTGAGCCTGCTCAGCTTGGCGCCGATGGAACTCGGCCTCGGTGAGTGGTGGAATCGGAGTGCTACTGGTAGAAGGCTTTGGTGTCGGCGTCGGTCCTGTCGGTTTGGGAGTACTCGATTGCGTACTGGTGGTAGAACCGGGTCGGGTCGAAGCCGTTGACCAACCACTGATGGGATTACTGCGACCAGAAGCGCTCGTACTGATTCGGTCAACGGGTGAATTCGCTGCGGCAGGTGCGCTACGTTCGCTACGATTAGGGATCGGCCAGGGGCCCGAAGAATTAGGCGTCTGAGGGGAGGAGGTAGGTCGAAATGTCTCCTGGGGCCAAGTTTCCCAGACCTCTTGCTTCTTCCTGTCTTCCGCTCTCTGACGCCGAATCTCTTCCTCCCGTTTTCGAAATTCATCTTGCAACTTATCGTCCTCCCTGCGGCGCATTTCTGCCTCTCTGCGGTTGAGGTCTTCTTCCCTGCGTCTCAGTTCCTCCTCTCGTTTACGCAATTGCTCCTCTTTCCTCTGCGTTTCTTCCGCTTTCAGACTGGCCTCCTCCGTTCTGCGCCGCGCCTCCTCCTCCTTTCGCTCTGCCTCTTCCTGCTTTCGCCTGGCCTCGAACTCTTTGCGTCTTGCCTCTTCTTCCATCACCTTGACCTCTTCCTCCTTCCGCCTGGCTTCTTCTTCC
The DNA here is from genome assembly GCA_038093175.1 of Boletus hoseneyae. Taxonomy (NCBI): domain Eukaryota; kingdom Fungi; phylum Basidiomycota; class Agaricomycetes; order Boletales; family Boletaceae; genus Boletus; species Boletus hoseneyae. Next base: position 21,563 of record JBBPRT010000110.1, read on the forward strand.
TTCCGTCGGGCCTCCATTTCCCTCGATTTCGCCTCTTGCTCCTTTCTCCTCAATTCCTCCTCCTTTCGTTTGGCCTCCATCTCCCTTGTCCTCGCCTCTTTCTCCTTCCGTTTCGCCTCCTGTTCCTTGAGCCGAGCCTCTTGTTCCTTCTTCTTTGCCTCTTGTTCCTTTCTCCTCGCCTCCTCCTCTTTTCTCCTCGCCTCTTCTTCCTTTTTCTTCGCCTCCTCCTCCTTTATCGCAGCCTCCCTTTCCTTCCGGTCAGCCACCTCTTCCTTTCTCCGTAGTTCTTCCTCCTTGCGTTCCGTCTCGTCAGCTTCCCTCTGCTTGACCTCTTCCTCTAATTTCCGAAGTTCCAACTCGCGCCTCTGTTCCTCGGCTCTCTTCTTCCTGACATCCTCCTCGCGTCTGAGTTCCTCGGCTTTCCTTACCAGTTCCTCCTCGCGCCTATTCGCAGCCTCTTCCCTCTTGCGTAGTCCTTCCTCGATATCCTGTATGCGCCGCTCATTATAGTCACGGCTGCGCCAGCTCCTGCTATCAAATGGATCATCCGAACCGTCCTCCTCAAAGTCCTCGCGGTGTGCACGGACTGGGCGGGACCCATAGTAGCTCCCCTCTTGCTGGAAGTAGTGTCGCATGTCCTGAGAGGAAAACCGCGCTCGGAGTGAAGAGGACTGCCAACTCCGTTCAACCTCCTCAGGGGTCTGGGGAGACCGTGACGAGCCTTCCCAACGCGTCTCATATGGGGAACGAGACACCGAATTCCAGTTCCTCGAGTTGGGGCTGGATTGGAACGGAAACGTATCGTCGACGGTGAACGATCGTTTGTTGACGATGGGTCGGCTCGCAGAGGGGGGTGGGACGTGAACGCGCGAAGAATCCCCGGTACGCGTATACGTCGCGGAATTTGGTGGGGATATGGTCAAGATCTGGGAAGACCCCATGCGGTCCTCGGACCTGCTGCTATACACCGAGCGATCGTCTGCGTACACGTATCCCGATCTCTCACGTTCTCTGTCCCTTTCCCGAGCGCGGTCCAAGTTGCTCCACTCTTGATCTGCGGTGTGAATGCTCGCTCGCTCGCGGTCGATGTGGTTGGAGAGTGCATCGAGGGGGTCCGTGAACGCGGCGCTGAGGACGGAGGGTGCTTTGAAGGACGAGGTTGCGCTCGCGGTGCTGCTGCGCCTGGCGAGGGTGAACGTGCGTGACATTTGCGCGTCCTCTTCGGGGGTGATGGACGGTTTCCAAAACTCCTGTACGATGGGTCTCGCGTTCATGCTCGGTTTACGGCGGATGCTCTCCCTGCGCGTCGGATCTGGGGGATCGGTGGGTGTGCGGGCGATGCGTGGCATGGACTCGGGCTCGTCGTATAACGGGGATGGCTTTGAGCGTTCCGAAAAGGGTTTTTCGGTGTCGAGGATGGAGGGGGCTTTCCAGGAACCCATGGAGGTGACGGATCCAGCACGGACCTTGCGTGTGTTTCGGAAGGAGGGGATTTCGTCCAAAGAGGCATCGAGCTCGTCGCGCTCGAGGTGTGTTGGGTGAGAGAAGTAGTGGCCGCCGTCTCGTTCGTGGTCGACTATCTGGGTGGGTGTTCGAGCGACACGTTCGGGTTTGCGAGTGGGTGCAAGGGGAGTTGGAACGGATATTTCTGGGGGTGGATCGGGTTTGGCAGGTAGGGGTGG
>JBBPRT010000111.1:0-23183 GCA_038093175.1 Boletus hoseneyae
GGTTCCGGTGGTTCCGAAGTTGCTTCCAGTTCGGAAGTCCGGAACAGCGTGGGAAAATTCTGGAAGTAGTTCCGGTGGTTCCGAAGATACTTCCAGTTCGGAAGTTCGGAATAGTGCAGGAAAATTCCGGAAGTGGTTCCGGTGATACTTCCAGTTCCGAAGTTTGGAACAGCGCGGGAAAATTTCGGAACCAGTTTCGGAACGTTGGTTCCGATGCGGAACCCGGAACACTCGGAACTGGTTATGGTTGAATACTGTCACACAAGCCCAGCAGCTAGCTGCCGATGGACTTAAGGGAAAAGGTCGAGCTGAATGAACCTGGGAGGTGTTCATTCGGCCAAGAACAATAGTTTTTCTTTCTCTTCATCTCCTTCTTCTCATTATTGTTACGCTGTCTTAGGGGAGATGGACAGTGGGTTGGTCGACGATAGCTCATTGAACTTTGTAGTATCATCAGTTTCTTCTTTACCTTCGAAAGGAGCGCCTCACTTGAGCACAGCACCCAAAGTAAAAAATAGTGTGCTTAATTCTCCTCAAAAAATAAAAATACTTCTATTAAATCTTTTTCTTCTTTCAAATCCTCCCCTGCTAACCTTAACCTCAGAATCATCCCTGATGGCGATGAATTCGAAATCGCCACCGATATCTATTACAAAAACAACAACAAGTGGCAAAAAACAACAGAAAAGGCTCTACTAGACTCTGGCACTTGCCAGACGTTTGTAGATAAAAAATGGGTACAGTTGCTCGGTATCCCAACCAAAAAATTATCTTCCCCTTGTTCCATTTCTAATGCCGATGGCTCAACGTCATCACATGGCAATATTACAGATTATGTTTCTTTGGTCTTATCTTATCAAGGACACTCAGAAGGCGTTGACGCCTTGGTAACTAATTTAGGCACTCACCGTATTTATCTAGGTTACAACTGGTTTAAACGCCACAACCCCCTCATCAACTGGGTTGAAAAAACTATCAACTTTTGCCACTGCACCCGTAACTGTGTTACAATCAACGCAGCAAACCTCATTCATGGCATTTGGAATGGTTCCATACGATCAATCAAGGAAGGCCTCACAGAAAAGGTACCTTCTCAATATCACAAATTTCTTGATGATTTCAGCAAAAACGAATCGCAACGGATGCCGGTCCGCAAACCATGGGACCACACCATTGATCTTAAACCTGACTAGGAGAGAAACGTCTCATCATGGACTACTGCTATTTAAACAAGGGTACAGTAAAAAATTCTTACCCTCTTCCTCTCATTTCAGCACTCGTTGATTGCCTTAAAGGCGTAGACAAATTCACCTGCCTCGATCTCAGGTAGGGATATAACAATGTTTGCATCAAAGAAGGCAACAAGTGGAAAGCCACATTTGTAACGCCACTCGGGGCTTACGAGCCCGTTGTAATGTATTTTGGCATGACTAACAGTCCACCTACTTTCCAACAGATGATGAACGACATATTCAACGACATGTATGCCGTTGTCATTGTCTACTTGGACGATATGTGTATTTATACAAAAAACAAATCTGACGACGAACACTCTGAGATTGTCAAGGAAGTTCTCTGCAGACTTCGCGAGAACGACCTTTACACAAAACCTGAAAAATGCATATTTAATGCTGACAAAGTTGACTTTTTAGGCATGATAGTTTCAGCCGATGGCGTCGGCATGCAACCAAAAAAGGTCAACACTATCCTTGATTGGCCGGCGCCTACCAAATTAAAACAACTCCAGTTTTTCCTCGGACTTTGTAATTATTATTGTTGCTTCATTAACAGTTTTGGACAGATCGCTCGCCCCCGTAACGACCTCACCAAGAAAAACGTACCATATGTCTGGGGGGAGGCTCAACAGAAAGCGTTTGACACGCTCAAACACCAGTTCACAACCATGCCACTTCTGGCATTCCCCGACTCCTCCAAGGACATGCGTGTCAAAACAGACGCCAGCGATATTGCCTCTGGTGCAGTATTATTGGTCCTAGGGGAGGACAAGTTATGGCACCCTTGCGCCTTTCTTTCTCATTCTTTTTCTTCTGCCGAACGCAACTACCCAGTCTATGACAAAGAGTTGCTAGCTATCATATGCGCTCTTGAGGAGTGGCGTCATTATCTCATTGGAAAGGCTAACTTCGAGATTTGGACAGACCATAAAAATCTCAAGTACTGGAAAAAGCCTCAAATGCTTTCTGGTCGCCAAGCGCGATGGCACGAGCTCCTACAGGAGTTCAATTACACCCTCATTTACAAACCCAGCAACATGAACGGACGTGCTGATGCTTTGTCCCATCGCCCGGATCATGGCGACGCAGTTGATAAATTAAACGAGAATATCACTGTTTTCCCTTCTGATGTTCTCTGTTCTTCTTCTTTATCTATTCCTGTCGAACTCACCTCCCCCGATGCTTGCTTACCCTCGAAGGGCTCTACTTCCGCTGCAGATTTTGACCTGTACTCCACCACCGATCTTGACATCCCCGCCCACGATCAAAAACTCATCCCCACCCATGTCAAGATCCAACTTCCCATCGGAACTTACAGACAAATTGCACCACGCTCAGGCCTAGCCTTCAAGCATAAAATCGATGTCATGGCCAGAGTCATTGATGCTGATTATAGGGGAGAAATTGGTGTAATCCTCTTCAACCACTCTGATTCCTCTTTCCACATTTCCAAATTTGACTGCATCACACAACTAATTATTGAAAAAATAGAAAACCCAACACTATCAGAATCAAAGACTCTTGACAAGTCAGAACGAAACAACAAAGGGTTTGGCTCCACAGGAGTTCAAGCCATTTCATCCACGTCTCTTGCCCCAAACTTCAAAACTAAATTATGTATGGAATCTGCTAGGTTGAACGTTGACACAGTCAATGAATATGAATACTACACAACGGACAGACTTTTTAGAAATTCAAATGGCATTATTTTCATGCCCCCTTCTCTTCGAAATGAACTTATATCTATTTTTCATGACTCTCTAGTCGCTGGTCATCCTGGCCGCAATCGTACCATTTCTTCCATTCGAAAGTTTTACTGGTGGCCCGGAGCCGCCAAAGACATTTCTGTAATGGGACCAAGACCTAAGCGAGTACAACCTAGTTAATAGGTTGTAGGAGCGTATTGATAGAGACGACACGCGGAACGTTGGTGTTGACGACGATGATGATGAGGACGTTGAAAGAATTTATTGGTAAAGAAACGAGGTAGCGACGTAGCATCCGATTACGAGGATGAAGCGGCGAGAAGTGCAAGGGTAGAGGAAAGAGTAGTAGTCAAGAGTCCAGGCCCCAAGTGGAGAGTAGACAAGTGAATAGGACTAAGGAAAAGACGACGAGAGGGAACGGTATATATATGATACTAAGGGGGTTTAGGGTAGGTCGTCTGAGTCCTAAATACTTGAGGGCCGGTGAGGGAAAGTCAATGATAAGGAGACATGAGGGAAACGCAAGGTAACCATGAGGCGTGACATCATAGATAAGACGAGAGTCTGGGCTAGGCCTAGACTCGAGTCACATGTTGTCTCATGGTCACGTGTGAAGTCACGTGACGAGGAAGAGCAGAATGTCACGTGATCTGAAAGGTGGTAAGTCAGGTGACTTGGTCACGTGACTGCGAAAGTGAAAGTTGTTAAGTACATTGAGGTGAAGAAAATGAAAAGCGTAGCGTATGGGTCCTGAACTATAACACTACCCCCCATTCACCAGCTTTGAGATCCAGTCTCGAGTTGGTGAATTCCGAATAGGAGGGACCGAATGGAGAGAAGAGAGACGTGAACTGATCTTCGGAGATCCCGCGGATAGGGCGTGGAGCTGCGGGATGAGCGTTGTGAAAGTCATGGATGGCGTCTTGGGCATGTTTGAGGTTTACGGCGGGTTCTCAAGTCCGATCTACTTTGTCCCATCCTTTCCAATGGACGAGATACTGCAGTTTTCCGCGGTATAAACGTGATTGGACGATATGGTCCACTTCGTATTCTTCGTGATGGTCTTCTGTCACGGTGACGGCATCGGATTTGTACACGTTTTGCCCGGTTAGCGGGGCTTTATAGGGTTTAACGCGGGAAATGTTTACGGTGGGATGGATGGTGACGGAGGAAGGGAGGATGAGGGTAACGGCATTAGGGAGGACGGCGGAGATACGGTAAGGGCCAATATATTTTTGGGTGAGTTTTCTAGCGGGGTAGGGAAGGGAGAGATGATCCGTGGATAACCACACGAGATCACCGATAGTATACGTGGGAGCGGTAGACCGCTTGGATTCCTGTGCGTGCGACATCCAGTCGCGTGTTTGTTTCAGCGTTTCGTGGATTTCATCATGGGAACGTCCAAGGTTTTTTGCAAACGACCCCCCAGGGGTTTTAGTGGATGTAGTGGGTTCATTTCCCATGCGAGGCATGTAGTTTCGTGTGACTGCGAACGGTGAAGTACCAGTTGCCATTGTGATAGCGTTGTTGTGTGCGAATTGGGCCATTTTTAGCATAGATGCCCAAGAATCCTGGTTTTTGGCCACGTAGGCCCGTAGATATGCAAGGATCTCCCGATTGATCCGTTCCGTTTGTCCATCTGTCTGCGGATGGTACGCCGTTGACAGCTTCTGCTGTATGCCTAGGACTTTCAACAACTCTCTGGTGAACTCCGAGATGAATTGCGGTCCCCTGTCGGATAAGATAGTGTTAGGAAGTCCGTGGAGACACCAAACGTGGTCTCTAAATAAAGAAGCTAAGTCCGAGGAAGACGTAGTTTTCATACAAGGAAAAAGTACGATTTCTTTTGAAAAGCGATTGACAACGACCCCTATAGAATCGAAACCAGAGAAAAGGGGAAGTCCGGTGACGAAGTCAATGGAAATATCTTCCCATGGGTGAGAAGAAACGGGTAGTGGTAAAAGTTTACCTGCCGGTGGCTTTGACGAACCCTTCGTGAGGGAGCACACCTGGCAGTGTTCGATGTAGGTAGAAATGTCTTTGGCAGCGCCAGGCCACCAGTAGAATTTTTTAATCGATGCAATGGTGCGGTCGCAGCCTGGATGGCCTGCGACCGGAGAATCGTGGAAGAGAGAAATGAGTTCATTGCGAAGGGAAGGGGGCACGAAAACAATGCCGTTAGAATTTCTGAAAAGTCTGTCCGTTGCGTAGTACTCGTATTCGTTGACTGCGTCAACATTTAGCCTAGAAGATTCCATAGATAATTTAGTTTCGAAGTTAGGGGCGAGAGACGTGGAGGAGATGGCCTGGACTCCCGTGGAGCCAAACCCTTTTTTGTTGCGTTCAGACTCGTCAAGAGTCTTTGTTTTGGATAATGTTGGGTTTTCTATTTTTTCAATAATTAGTTGTGCAATACGGTCAAATTTGGAGACGTGAAAAGGAGAATCGGAATGATTGAAGAGGATTACACCAATTTCTCCCCTATAATCGGCATCAATGACTCCGGCCATGACATCGATTTTATGCTTGAAGGCGAGGCCTGAGCGTGGTGCAATCCTCCCGTAGGTACCGAGAGGGAGTTGGATCTTGACATGGGTGGGAATGAGCTTCTGATCGTGGGCGGGGATGTCAAGATCTTTGGTAGAATACAGGTCGAAACCTGCGGCGGATGAGGAGCCCTTCGAGGGTAAGCGGGCATCGGGGGAGGTCAGTTCAACCGGAATAGATAAGGAAGAGGAACGGAGAACATTGGAAGGGAAAACGGTGATGTTTTCGTTTAATTTATCGACTGCGTCGCCATGGTCTGGACGATGAGAAAGAGCATCGGCACGTCCGTTCGTGTTGCCGGGTTTGTAGATTAGGGTATAATTGAACTCCTGTAGGAGCTCGTGCCATCGCGCTTGGCGACCGGAAAGTGTTTGGGGTTTTTTCCAGTACTCGAAATTTTTATGATCTGTCCAAATCTCGAAATTAGCTTTCCCGATTAAATAATGACGCCACTCCTCAAGAGCGCGTATGATCGCAAGCAACTCCTTGTCGTAGACGGGGTAGTTGCGTTCAGCTGAAGAAAAAGAGTGAGAAAGAAAAGCGCAAGGGCGCCACGATTTGTCCTCCCCTAAGACCGATAATACCGCCCCGGTGGCGATGTCACTGGCGTCTGTTTCAACGCGCATGTCTTTTGAGGAGTCGGGGTATGCCAAGAGTGGCGCGGTGGTAAATTGTTTTTTGAGCGTGTCAAACGCTTGTTGTTGAGCCTCCCCCCAGATGTAGGGTGTGTTTTTCTTTGTAAGGTCATTTAGGGGGCGGGCTATCTGTCCAAAGCTGTTAATAAATCGTCGATAATAATTACAAAGCCCTAAGAAGGACTGGAGTTGTTTTAGCTTGGTGGGCGCTGGCCAATCGAGGATGGCGTCCACTTTTTTCATTTGCATGCCGACACCGTCAGTGGATACTGTCATGCTGAGAAAGTCAACTTTGTCAGCATTGAAGACACATTTTTCGGGTTTTGCATAAAGGTCGTTCTTGCGTAGACGTTGGAGAACTTCCTTGACAACTACAGAGTGTTCGTCGTCAGTCTTACCCTTTGTATAAATACACATGTCGTCCAGGTAGACGATGACGACGGCGTACATATCATTGAAGATGTCGTTCATCATCTGTTGGAAGGTTGGCGGACTGTTAGTCATGCCAAAATACATTACAACGGGCTCGTAAGCCCCCAGCGGCGTTACAAACGCGGCTTTCCACTCATTGCCTTCTTTGATGCGAACGTTATTGTATCCCCACCTAAGGTCAAGGCAGGTAAATTTGTCAGCGCCTTTGAGGCGATTGACGAGTGCAGAAATGAGTGGAAGTGGGTACGAGTTCTTGACTGTACCCTCGTTTAAATACCTGTAGTCCATGACTAATCGTTTTTCACCGGTCTTTTTGGGGATGAAGAAGACAGGTGCCATTTGAGGAGACTTGGAGGGGCGGATATAGCCCTTCTCTTGCTCAGAGGCTATGAAGTTACGAACTTCTTCTAATTCAGCGTCAGAGAGCGGAATTACCTGACCCTTTTTGGATACGAAGTCGGGTTTAAGGTTGATGGCGTGGTCCCAAGGTTTGTGGACCGGCATCCGTTGTGATTCTTTTTTGCTGAAAACGTCGAGAAATTCGTGATACTGAGGAGGTACCTTTTCCGCAAGTCCTTCCTTGATGGAACGTATAGAGGCATTCCAGATGCTGTGCGTGAGATTTGCTGCGTTGATCGTAACACAGTTACGAGTGCAGCGACAGAAGTTTATTGTTTTTTCAACCCAGTCGATGAGGGGGTTGTGGCGTTTAAACCAGTCATATCCTAGATAAATATGGTGAGTGCCTAGATTCGTTACCAAGGCGTCGACTCCTTCAGAGTGACCTTGGTAGGATAAAACAATAGATACGTAATCTGTGATATTGCCATGAGACGATGTCGAGCCGTCGGCGTTAGATATGGAGCGAGGAAGGGATAATTGTTTTGTAGATATGCCTAGAGACTGTACCCATTTTTTGTCAACGAAGGTCTGGCAGGCGCTAGAGTCGAGTAGTGCTTTTTCTATTGTTTTTCTCCATTTGTTGTTGTCTTTTTTGAAGTATACGTGTGTTTCAATGTTGAATTCGTCGCCATCGGGGATCGTTCTAAGGTTAAGGTTAGTTGGGGAGGATTTGAAAGAAAAAGATTTAATAGAAGTATTTTTTATTTTTTCAGGAGAATTAAGTACACATTGTTTTACTTCGGGTGCCGCGCTCAAATGAGACGCTCCTTCCGAAGGCAAAGAAAAACTACTAGACGAAACAAAGTTCGATGAGTTGTCAACTACCAACCCACCGTCCATCTCCCCTAAGACAGCAAAACGATTATGAGACGGAGAAGAAGAATCGTAAGAAAAAGAAGAAGCTAGGTCCGTAGCCGAGTGAGCACCTCCCTGGTTCACTCGGCCTTGCCTTTTCCCTTAAGTCCGTCGGCAGCTAGCTGCCGGGCTTGTGCAGTGAACATATCAAAATAGAAAGCCTTTGCTTCGTCTGTCTGCCACAGTGGGGCAGATGAGAGTGCAGAAGGTGCGGGAGAAGAGGGGATGGCGGCGATGTGGGTTGTTGGGGCCAACTCAATTTGGCGATTGTTAGATCGCGGCGGGATGTAGCGGGTTTTGCCCGTTGTCGGGTCAAAGACTGGACGACCGCGGGGCTTCCTTGGTTCCTTGCAGTTGGCCGAAAGGTGACCAACTTTGTTACAGTTGTAACATTTGCGGGTTTCGGTGTTTGATTGGACAGCCCGCGTGTCCATCGGTGCCCCCCGACCGGGCTGCGTACCGACCTCAGTGAATCGGGGCTTGTGCTGAGGGTGGGTAGGGAGATTTTGCCGTTCGAGGTGCATGTAATTGAATTTTTTACCGATCGTGTTGGCTTCGATTTGCCATGACGACAGTGTGTCTTCGATGGCTGGGACATGCATGGACAGTTGGAAGTATATGTTGTAGTCCATGCGTTCTTTGTATAGACGAAGTGCGGTGGCATCTGTTTCGTCAATGTCCGCATCCTTTCGCAACAGCTCGAACTGCTGCGTAAAAATCTCGATTGGGAGACTACCTTGTCGTAAGGAACAGAGTTTGAGGTAGGCCTCTTGTTTGAGAACTTCAATCCGGAAGAAGTCCTCAATTTCCTTTTTTAATGTGGACCAGGCAGGCCATGCTAAATGTCCGTTGAGGAGTTCCTCCGCATTAGCCGCATATTTTTCCATTGTAATGTGTGCGAAGTTCTCAGCCTTGCCTGTCATGCGTAAAAGTACAGCGGCCGATTTTTGTCTGTTGTCCAATTCGTTGTGGCATTGGACCCAGGTGTCGATTTTTACCCACCAGGTTCGGAAGGTGGTGCGGTTACCGTCCCATGTACCAGGCTCGGCAATAAGTTTGGATGGGAGGCGGGTAGAGGTGAAAGGTATGTCGGGAAGGGGCTCGCCATCCGCGTCAACACGGGGACGCGGAAGCGGTGCGGCTTGTCCTTGTTGAATTGAGAGGCGCAACGTCTCATTCATAAGCTGCATGGCGTTGATAACGTCACGCCATGTTGGACCGTCGGGTTTGGCCGTCATCCTTGGTGAAGAGGGAGGGATAGATGGTGATGAGATATCTAAGCTAGATACCGTGCGGGGCGATGAAGTGTCGATCGGGGACGTAATTGTGAGTGTAGGTTAACTTCCTCTGTGTGGATGTTGCGGATGTTTCGTCCAAGGATGCGACGGTGACGAGGACGACGAGGTGGACGAGGTGCAGGAGCGGGCGTAGGAGTACGAGGGCGGTATAGAGATTCGACTAGTGAAGGAGAGCGGTGACGACGAAGGAAGTTTGGAAGAGGGGATCCCGGCGCAGCTACGACCGGACCAAGTAGTTCATCGATGACGAGGTACTGTGGTTCAGGAGACCGTACGCGGGATGGGACCGGGGTGTAGTCGTCGTTGGGGTCGATGTTTTCAGGGTTTTCTAGGCCGACAAAGTAGTTGGCGGGTGGCGGAGTTTGTGCGGGTTGGGTGGCGTAGTGTCTAGCGAGGAGCTCCTGGCGACGTTCGTGTCGGCTCAGGTAGTGAGTACGCATAAACTATGAGGGGATAGGAATGTAGCGAGGGATTGGGGCAGTCCTATTCAAGTGTAACGGGACCAAGACCTAAGCGAGTACAACCTAGTTAATAGGTTGTAGGAGCGTATTGATAGAGACGACATGCGGAACGTTGGTGTCGACGATGATGATGATGAGGACGTTGAAAGAATTTATTGGTAAAGAAACGAGGTAGCGACGTAGCATCCGATTACGAGGATGAAGCGGCGAGAAGTGCAAGGGTAGAGGAAAGAGTAGTAGTCAAGAGTCCAGGCCCCAAGTGGAGAGTAGACAAGTGAATAGGACTAAGGAAAAGACGACGAGAGGGAACGGTATATATATGATACTAAGGGGGTTTAGGGTAGGTCGTCTGAGTCCTAAATACTTGAGGGCCGGTGAGGGAAAGTCAATGATAAGGAGACATGAGGGAAACGCAAGGTAACCATGAGGCGTGACATCATAGATAAGACGAGAGTCTGGGCTAGGCCTAGACTCGAGTCACATGTTGTCTCATGGTCACGTGTGAAGTCACGTGACGAGGAAGAGCAGAATGTCACGTGATCTGAAAGGTGGTAAGTCAGGTGACTTGGTCACGTGACTGCGAAAGTGAAAGTTGTTAAGTACATTGAGGTGAAGAAAATGAAAAGCGTAGCGTATGGGTCCTGAACTATAACAATTTCTACGTACATTGAACATTGCCAGGTGTGCTCCCTCACAAAGGGTTCGTCAAAGCCACCGGCAGGAAAACTCCTCCCTTTACCCGTTGCCTCCCACCCATGGGAAGACATTTCAATTGACTTCATCACCAGACTTCCCCTTTCTCTTGGTTTCGATTCTATAGGGGTTGTCGTGGACCATTTTTCCAAAGAAATTGTTCTTTTTCCTTGTATGAAAACAACTTCTTCTTCGGACTTAGCCTCTTTATTTAGAGACCACGTTTGGTGTCTCCATGGACTTCCTAACACTATTCTCTCCGACAGAGGACCACAATTCGTCTTAGAGTTTACCAGAGAGTTGTGTAAAGTTTTGGGCATTCAGCAGAAGCTGTCTACGGCATACCATCCACAGACGGACGGACAAACAGAACGGATCAATCGGGAGATCCTCGCTTACCTATGGGCCTACATGGCAAAAAACAGGATTCTTGGGCATCTATGCTAAAGATGGCTCAATTCACTCACAATAATGCTATTACAACGGCAACCGGTACTTCACCGTTCTCAGTCACACACAATTACGCACCCCGCATGGGATCAGAACCCATGATGTCCACTAAAACCCCTGGGGGGTCATTTGCCAAAACCCTCGGACGTTCCCATGACGAGATTAGAGAAACACTACAGAAAACACACAACCAGATGTCGCATGCACAAGAATTCAAGCGCTCTACCGCTCCCACGTATTCCATTGGTGATCTTGTGTGGCTATCCACAGATCATCTCTCTCTCCCTTACCCTGCCTGTAAATTAACACAAAAATTCATTGGTCCCTATCGTATCTCCACTGTTCTCCCTAATGCTGTCACCCTCATCCTTCCCTCTTCCGTTACCATCCACCCCACCGTTAATATTTCCCACATCAAACCTTATAAAGCCCTGCTAACTGGGCAAAACGTATACAAACCAGATGCTGTCACCGTGACTGAAGACCATCACGAGGAATACGAAGTGGACTTTATCGTCCAATCACGTCTTTACCATGGAAAACTTCAGTACCTCATCCATTGGAAGGGATGGGACAAGGTGGATCGCACCTGGGAACCCACCATAAATCTCAAGCACGCCCAAGATGCCATAAATGACTTTCACACAGCTCATCCTGCGGCCCCATGCCCTATCTGTGGGATCTCTGAAGACCAATTTACGTCTCTCTTCTCTCCGTTCGGTCCCTCCCATTCAAAATTCACCAACACGAGACTGGATCTCGAAGCTGGTGAATGGGGGGTAGTGTTATAGTTCAGGACCCTCACACTACATTTTTCACTCTTTCTTCACTTCACTGTACTTAGCCATTTTCACTTTCGCAGTCACGTGACTTACCCCTCTTTGGATCACGTGACATTCTGCTCTTCATTGTCACATGACCTCTGCATGTGACCGTGGGAACCATGTGACTTCTGGTCCAGACTCAGTCCAGACCATTGTCTTATCTATGATGTCATGCCTCATGGACACCTTGTGTTCCTTATCTTTCTTCTTTGCTTCTTTCTCTCACACCAGCCCTCAATACTTTCAGACTCAGACGACCTACCCTAAAGCACCATATTTACATATATAAACCCTCTCTCCATGTTGTCTATCCCTAGTTCTATTCACTTGTCTTACTCTCCCTTGGGGGCCTGGGACGATTTGTTTACTACTCCTTTCCTCTACCCTTGCATTTAGCCGCTTCATCCTCATCATCGGATGCTATGTTGTTTCTACATCTCAATACCAACGTCTACCTTCACTATTGCCCTCGTCGTCGTCTACAACACTCAGTCTCACACCGTCGTATCAATAAGTTCCCTCGTTAGCCCTGTGTGTATACAGGTCTAACTCGTCCAGGTCTCTATCCGGTTTCAATAACTGGAAGTAAATGTTATAATCCAGTTTTTCTTTATAGGTGCGAAGGGTGTTGTCGGCGGTGGCGCTAATGCCGGCGTCAATCCGGTAGAGCTCGAACTGCTGTGTAAATACCTCTATGGGCATAGACCCTTGGCGCAGTCCTACAAAATTTTTATAGGCCTCCTCCTTTAGGACGTCAATCCTAAAGAAGTCCTCAACCTCCTTTTTGAGATCATCCCAGTCGGGCCAACCTCTGGCATTATTAGTACCCACTGAGTACTTCTCCATTGTTATCTGAGCGAAGTTTTCGGCTCGGCCGGTCATGCGAAGAAGGACCACAGTGGATTTTTGGCGGTTGTCCAACATGTTGTGACATTGGACCCATGTTTCAATCTTGATCCATCATGTACGGTAGGTGGAGCGGTTGCCGTCCCAGTAGCCTGGTTCGGCAATGAGTTTGCTGCATTTGTTGCATGGCGTTTAAAATATCCTGCCATGTTGGGGCAGGAGGGGCGGTGCCAGACATTCTGGGAGATACAGGAGGAATGGAAGGTGAGGAAGATCATGGGGATGTTAAAGCTGGTGAAACCAGGATGGGCGACGCAGGAGGGAGCGGGGTCGTAACACGCGAACCTCCTCCGGAACCGTCCTCAGAGGGCGAATGTATCTTGGATGACGTGCCTTCTTAATGTGAGGCTAGTGCTGACAATGGGCAGGAGCTAACTCGACTGCAGGTGCGGGGGACGGGGTGCAGGGATGTGCGTGTTCTGGCACCTGAACTTGCTCAGGCTCGAGGCGGAGTGTGGGGGTGTCGAAGTCTACTAGGTCTTCGAGGTGAACATAGGGGATGAATCGCTCTTCTGGAAAGGATCCTGGTTCTTGGTCGTTTGGATTGAAGTTGTTGGGGATGTTGTCAATAGTAGGTGGTGGGGTGGGCTGGCAAAGATGGAAGTTGCGATAAAACTCTAGGGCATTGTATTCCTGACGGCATTTAGCGCGGTAGAGGAAATGAGTTCGCATGAAAGAGGAGAGGAATAGAACGCAGCGAGTTTGGACAGTTCTATTCAGGTGAAACTGGATGAGAACCTGAATGAGTTAGACCTATTGTATAGGTCTGATGAGGGAACTTATGGAGATGATGGATTGTGAGTCGGTGTCAAAGATCACGACAAGCAAGATGGTAATCGTTGATGATGGTATTGAGACAAAGAAACGACATAGCATCCAATTATGAGGATGAGGCAGCAAATGGAAAGGTAGAAAGAGGAGTAGTAAACAAAGTGTCTCAGGCCCCCAAGGGAGAGTAAGACAAGTGAATAGGACTGGGGAAAGATGACGTAGAGGTAGGGTTTATATATGTAAGTATGGTGCTTTAGGGTAGGTCGTCTGAGTCCGAAAGTATTGAGGGGTGGTATGGGAGAAAGAAGCGAAGGAGAAAGATAAGGAACATGAGGAGAACACAAGGTGTCTGTGAGATGTGACATCATAGATAAGACAATGGTCTGGACTGGGTCTGGACCAAAAGTTATGTGGTTCCCACAGTCACATGCAGAGATCACGTGACGATGAAGAGTGGAATGTCACGTGATCTAAAGAGGGGTAGGTCAGGTGACTTGGTCACATGACTGTGAAAGTGAAAATAATAAAGTACGATGAGTAAAAGAAAATGAAAACGTAGTGTGAAGGTCCTGAACTATAATAACTATGACATAGCATGACATCACTGCCTCACCATAAACATGAGAAAGCCTTGAGGCAAGTAGTATATAAGTAAGGACATCTCTGTTGTAGTTCCCCACTTTCAGAATATTCTATCCTTCTTGAGTAAACCATCACTCTTCGTGTGGTCCTTAAATTGTGTTCTAACATTATTCTAAAAGTACTCTCTGTCCTCGACACTTCGTCGCCAACATCCTCTTCTTCTACATCATTCCACGTTCCTCAACATTAAGCCCTTCGCTCCGTTGTTCCTCTTCACTGCTTGCAAAACCTGGACTCCAGGGTTAAGGAGATTGGTTCCTTGCAAACTCGGTGATTCCGTGATAATCCAGAAAAAGCATCTGTCACACGCTTGCATATATGGTCGTCCGCCGTTATAAATAAGGATAACATTGTTCTCCCCATAGTGCACAAGGGGGCGTATTAGCAGAGCGCTAGAGGCTGCTACATAAGACGAATCGATAACATCTGCTGTTTGCATGATCACAGTTATTGTCACGTCGTTTCGCTTGACGTATCAAGCCACTGTAGCCAGGCGTTTCCGGTCTCCCCCATCTTTACCAACTCTCGCACATCAACGGACTATGTACCCTTCCGTGAAGCTCATGTCTTCACATTCATCATTCCACACTCAGTCCTGAAGGTTGAGAAGTTGTATTTTATGAGGACTCTTCCTGCTCGGACATAGCATTTCACCACTGTGGTGCGAACTTATCACTTCTGCAACTACCCCGTTCACCCACCAACAACTCCTCCCCCTACTCCTCCTCCCGCTCCTCACCAAAAAAAACCCCTCTACAAATACATCTGTACCAAATACAACCCCATTTGGTACGAACCTGAGAACAAAGATCATTCTGTACTCCGCCCATGAGTATACCTCCGTCCTCCCCCACACTTCTATTCATCCCACTTTCGGACCTGATAGTTACAAGTCGCTTTTAGCAAGGAGTTTCTAGCTCAGTCATCGCGTCCACTTCCACGTCACCTCCCTACCCATTTGACACTCGTTTCTCACCTTGAGATAAAAATGTCACAAGCCTCTTCCATCACTCCCACACATGCCGCTTCTCCACTGGTCGGGGAAGCTGCCCTCATTTGCACTACGGTGCAAGAATTTACCGAATGAACAAGGGAATGGTTCGGCAGTGTCATCCTTCAGGCAATGACTGAACCACCAGTATTTGACCCTAATGGAGTACCAACCTACCCCCCTCTTCCTCCATTGCAGGCCAACACACCTCCTCCTCCCATGGTACCTGCCTCGGTAGTACATGCACCAATACCTCAAAGGTCACTCGGCCGACCTTCTGCCATCTGCTCACCATTTAGGCAGGCAAATCCCATCCCGCCTAGGCTTCTGCCAATGGCATCAACAACATCACCACAAGTTCATCTCCCATGTCGGGGGATCGGAAAATCTATCGCCAATAAACCATCTGAGTATGATGGTGATAAAAAGAAGTTTGTCCAATGATGGAGAACAGTCCACCTCTACCTTCAAGGGTTCATCGAGGAAGAACCCACAGACCAACAAAAAATCCTTATTGTACTGTCCTTTATGAAAGGGACAAACACCGCTGGTCACTTCGCCAACCTTTTTGTCACACAAGGAATTGCCAAGATGGCAAAATTCTCAAAGTTCGAAGAAGCTCTGAAGAAAACCTTCCAGCCCACAGGCTTACACAGAGACGCCAAAGAGAAACTAATGAACCTTCGGCAATACTTGAATGAAACCGTTGAAGACTTCTTCGTACAGATGAAACATTTGGTCATCAAGGCCAATCTCAACATTGCACATTGCCAATGCATGTTGATCTGCATCGCCAGATACAGCGTCCACAATGACATCGTTGAGTATACTGAACGGGCCAAGCCCGAGTTGATGGAACTTGACGACATCGCCAAATGGGAGGCCCATCTCACAAAAGCGGACCAGATCTTAAAAGAAATCGAAGCCAGGAAGAAGGAATCTAGGAATGCGCCTTGACCACAAACCTGGAAACCAAAACCGGCCCAGACTTCTGCCGCCACCGCATCCACATCCAAAGCACCTGAAGTGCACCTGAACTAAGTGGGAACATTCAGAGGCCAAGGAGTGCCTATGGACATCTCAAAGGCACGAGCCAAGGGAAAATGTTTCAAATGTGGGAAACCTTGGCCGTGTAAAGAACATCTCAAACCATGTGCCCGCCAAGTCCACTCAATCGTAATCTGTGGACAAACTGTAAAATACTCCACTGGAAAAGAGCTGGCGGAGAAAATCGAGAAGTTAGAAAAGGATTTTGCCGAAGGACAGTAGCTACTCAGTCACCTACATGTCCTAAACCTTCTGTCAATAAATATTCTGTTTTGACTGTTGAAAAGACTGAATCAGAAAAAAGTGAACCAGAAATTCTGATTAAAAAATTATCACCAAAGGCAAAAATCCCAACTAAGGGTTCCAAAGAAGCTGCAGGTTTCAACTTGTATAGCACTGAGGAAGTAACAATACCAGCCTAAGACAAAGGACTGGTAAACACCAAAATCTCGATTGCCTTACCAAAAGGCACTTACAGAAGGATCACCCCAAGAAGTGGTCTAGCCGCTAAACACATGATTGACGTTGGAGCAGGAGTCATTGACACCGACTACAGAGGACCCCTGAAAGTCCTGCTGTTTAATCATGGAAAAACAATGTTTGAAGTTAAACCCAATGATCGAATAGCACAGTTCATCATCGAGAAAATCGAGAACCTCAAACTCAAAGAAGTAGAGAACCTCAACGATACTCAACGAGGACAAGCCGGTTTTGGATCAACCAATCAAAAAATCCAAATTCTCCAATGTCCAACCAAAGACAGGCCTGATCAGCCCCGTTCCTCTTCACAGAAGAGGGAGAGTAATTGGAACGCTTGGATGAACACAATCGACCCCTGATCCATCAAATGGATAAAGAAAATCACGGACCAAAATGATGATGAACGATCAATCAAACATCTAAGATCCTTCGTACATGATTCACGAGTATCAGAAGTAACATCAAAACTCATGCAAAGAATAAAACAAATATCCTCTCTAGAATCTTACCTCCATCTAAGAGATCTCCAAAACAAACCTAAATACATCAAAAGAAAAAGATCTAAAGATTCTTTAGAAACAAAAGTCGTCATCACCAAATCAGACGAGACTAAAATACCCATCGTAGCATTAATCGACTCCAGGTGTAGCGCCTCCTCTATAGACCAGAAGTTTGTACTGGAAAACAAAATACCTGTCCACAATATACCAATACCAATTCCAGTATACAATGCAGATGGTACCAAAAATTCAAATGGAAACATAACACAATTTGCCACCGTCGAGATGCCAATCGACGATCATACAGAACAACTAGCTCTAGCAGTCACATCATTGTCCACTCATGCCATATTCCTAGGCTACGATTGGCTAAAACAACACAATCCCATCATCAACTGGAAAAAACAAACAATCCAACTCGTATGCCATGACGATCACCTGCCGGAATTAATACCAGTCGAGGACAATGAGGAATATCATGAAGTGATCAAGGATGACGAAAGACTATTTGGTATCGACATAGACAAATATATACATGCTACCACATCCACAGAGCTTGCCATTGAAGCCAATCTCCAAAAACAAAAACAAACTTTCGAGGAAGTTGTACCCGAACATTACCATTAGTACAAAGATGTGTTCAACAAAGAAAACTTTGACAAGCTTCCACCATGACAACTGTGGAATCATGCAGTCGAAATCATACCAGGGGACCATGTGATCGATTGCAAAATGTACAATCTCACAATCGACAAACAAAAAGAACTCAATGCATTTCTAGAGGAAAATCTAAAATCTGGACAAATAAGACCCTCCAAATCTCCCTTCACATCAGCCTTCTTCTTCGTAAAAAAGAAAGACGGAAAACTCCGACTAGTACAAGATTATCGGAAGTTAAATGCCATCACCGTCAAGAACCGATACCCCCTACCACTAATATCCGAACTGGTCGACAAATTAAAAACACCACATACTTCACCAAGTTGGACATCCACTGGGGATACAATAATATATGAATGAAAGAAGGTGATGAATGGAAAGCAGCCTTTCGAACCAACAGAGGATTGTTCGAACCACTTGTCATATTCTTTGGGTTGACAAACTCGCCTGCCACCTTCCAAACCATGATGAATCAGCTCTTCCACGACCTGATCAGTCGAGGCAAAGTAGTGATTTACATGTCTTGCGAGATAACAAACTCTATCTGAAACACACCAAATGTGAGTTTGAACAAAAACAAACTGAATATCTCGGACTCGTCGTCAGAAATCAATCTGTCCAAATGGACCCCACCAAAGTCAAAGGCATTATGGAATGGCTGACACCAACCACACAAAAACAACTTCGTGGCTTTCTAGGCTTCTTAAACTTCTACCAATGATTTGTAAAAGACTTCACCAAAATCACCCATCCCTTAAATAACCTAACTTCTAAAAAAAAAGAATTCATTTGGGACAATAACTGACAAGAAGCCTATGAAACGTTAAAAACGACTATCACCACAGCACCTGTCCTCCGCATGCCTACCAATGCTGATCCATTCCGAATTGAAACCGATGGTTCTGGGATCAGTTTTGGTGCAGTCCTCTCACAAAAACAAGATGATTGCTGGCACCCAATCACTTTTATATCAAGATCCCTATCAGATGTGGAACGAAACTACTACGCCACGGATCTTGAATTAGCAGCAATCATCTTCGCTATCAAAGAATGGCACCACTATCTTCTCGATGCTGCACAACCATTCGAAATTCTTACTGACCATCAAAACCTTGTCTATTTCAAATCCCCACAAGACCTATCCCGACGATAAGCCTGCTGGCAACAAACCCTATCGAAATATCACTATGTCATCAGACACCAATCAGGAAAAACCAACCCTGCAGATCCTCTGTCCCGGAGGTCAGACTTTGAAAAGGGGGTGGAAAATGACAACAAACAACAAATCCTCATCCCTCCATCCAAATTCAAGACACTATCACCAAACTTGCCAGATTCCCCGACAATCCGTGTGATAAAACAGCTGTCTTCGATAAGTACCTGTTATAGTTCAGGACCTTCACGCTACATTTTCATTTTCTTTCACTCATTGTACTTAACGTATTTTCACTTTCACAGTCATGTGACCAAGTCACCTGACTTACCCCTCTTTGGATCACGTGACATTCTGCTCTTCTTCATCATATGACATTCTGCTCTTCTTCATCACGTGACATTCTGCTCTTCTTCGTCGCGTGACCTCTGGTCCAGACTCAGTCCAGACCATTGTCTTATCTATGATGTCACACCTCATGGACACATTGTGTTTTCCTCATATCTCTTATCTCTCTTCCTTACTTCTTTTTTCACACCAGCCCTCAACCCTTTCAGACTCAGACAACCTACCCTAAAGCCCCATATTTACATATATAAACCCTACCTCTATGTCATCTATCCCCAGTCCTATTCATTTGTTCTACTCTCCCTTGGGGGCCTAGGATACTTGTTACTACTCTTCCACTACCATTGCACTTTGCCGCTTCATCCCCATCAACAGATGCTTCACTTGTTAACCGTCGTCATCCCACTATCAAATCTATATCTTGTCATCCGTGTCGAAGCCAATTACCGACTCGCCGTAACAGCATTCCTCTTGCAACATATCTTCCCCGTTATCTTCCTCTGAACCACTCAACTCCCTATATATCTAGGTTGTCTCATTCTAGGTTTCCATCCGGTTTCAGTACCCGTTCAGATTCATCTGAACAGGAGGAAAGCGAAACAGTTGAGTCAATGGTGACCAAACTCCAACATCAGTGTGAAAGATATGCCATCTCTGGATTACAAAAAGGAGATTCCTGGAAGGAAGCAAATGGGATCGTATACTTCAAAAAGCTTCTCTATATCCCAAAGAATAACAAACTAAGAGAATGCATATTAAGGGAAAACCACAATCATCCAGTAGCTGGACACCCAGGAATCAGACGAACAAGAGATCTCATTTCAGCTAAGTACTATTGGCCAACAATGAGAAAAGATGTCAAAACATATGTCAAAGGATGTGATAGATGTCAAAAGGCTAAAACTATCCACCAATCAAACAAAACTCCGTTATAGCCGAATGAGATCCCAAACGCACCATGGGAAATCATCTCTGTCGACATCATTGGACCATTACCAGAATCTCAGGGAAAAAATGCCATCCTCACAGTAGTCAATCGATTCTCAAAAATGATTCAACTATTCCCCGTAAACACTGAGATCTCTGCCAAGGGAGTCATAACTATATTCCACAATCATATATTCAAACTCCATGGAACCCCTCACAAAGTAATCTCCAACCGAGATCCTCAATTTGTCTCCAACTTTATGGAAGCACTATACACGCTCCTGAAAATCGAAGGCAATCCGTCAACCGCCTATTACCCACAGATGGACAGACAAACAGAAAGATATAACTCCACAGTTGAACAATACCTTCGATTATATACCAATCACTTGCAAAATGACTGGGTCGAATGGTTAGCCATAGCAGAATTTGCCCACAACCAAAACACCACGTCATCAAGTGGCTACTCCCCATTCATGCTCAATTATGGCCAACAACCAAACATTCGCGGAGAATATTGAAAACAAGTCCGAAATGAATCAGCAAAGGAATTTGTGGAAACAATGCAGGGAAGGTTAAAACTTGCAAGGGAATCATTGGAACATGCTGCTAATGACATGAAAAAATACTACGATCGAAAAACACACCAAACTTCCGAATACAAACCAGAAGATCTTGTACTCCTAGAAGGGACTAACATCAGATCTGATCGCCCATCAAAAAAGCTTGACAATAAACGATATAGTCCCTTCAAAATCATAAAGAAGATCAGTTCTAGTGCATATAAATTAAAGCTCGATCCTAAATGGCGCGCCATCCACCCTATATTCCATGAGTTCCTCCTACATCCATATGTTCAAGGAACATTCCCCTCACAAAAACACATTCCACCTCCACTACCTGATCTCATCAACGGACTAGAGGAACAAGAAATCAAAGAAATCATTGCTTCTTGAGAACGTCGCTGACACATCGAATATCTCGTATCCTGGAAAGGATTTCCCTACGAGGAAAACGAGTGGATCGCTGAAACTAAACTACCTCATACCAAAGATGCTATAAAAGACTTCTATCGAAGGCATCCTATGGCTCCACAATCCACCAAAAAGGTCCAAATGCATTACTCATCCAAACAACCCGATTCGCCTTGTTCCTGTCCTATATGCCTTCAACAAGAAATCTCTGTAGAACCTTCTCCTTTATTTTCTTCTTCCGATTTCCTTGAATATCATAAAAAATTCCAAAAATATCCCAATCACATGTTCGAGATACCCCTAGCCAATACCACACATGCTGTGGACATCACACCTTAAAAAGGAGGTAATGTTAGAATTCTATTTCTTTTCCTTATCTCTCTTTTACAACTTCACATCATTCACATATTCCATCACATTCCAGACCGTTCCAGACTATGACATAGCATGACATCACTGCCTTACCATAAACATGAGAAAGTCTTGAGGCAAGTAGTATATAAGTAAGAACATCTCTGTTGTAGTTCCCCACTTTCAGAATATTCTATCCTTCTTGAGTAAACCATCACTCTTTGTGTGGTCCTTAAGTTGTGTCCTAACACTCAACTTTTCTTTCTTGCCCCTCAACTTTTTCTTCTGTTGTGGTGTGAACATTGGTTTTTGAGAGTGAGACAACTAGTATCATGAACTACTACATAGTACTAGCATTAGGCACCCTATCTGCCTATTGCTTCGTAGTGTGTTCAATGAATGACTCCTCTTTGTCAAAGGCTGATTTGCTCTGAGCAAGTGACAACACTGAACACAAGCAAGCTGGCATAACCCATCTAATCTGGCCACCCACCTGGAGCTCTTTGAAACATTTCAGAGCTTCTTTATAAGGCTGAGGGTTCCTGCCATCCAACAGAGCACATCCCATCCCATTCCACCACAACTGGCGCCAGTCAAGACGACATTTTTCCCAGTCCAGGCACTCTGAACCGTGTATGATAGGTGGTGGCTCACAGGCAATGGTCCTGTGGTGAGCCTTGAGCATCATTCGTGCCTTCAGAGCAGCGGCCCAAAGTTGGGGGCTCATCATGGTGTACTCATCATCGGTAAGGTCATCAAGATGAGCTCTGATAAGTTGGCTGAAAGTTTACTAATATCTTACTCCTTCGTAGTGGTGAAACTGGTAGTGGAAAATCCGAGAGCCGCCGTCTCGCCATCAAGATGCTACTAGAGCTCTTAGTTTCCAATCCGGGAAAGAAAGGCTCCAAGCTCGTGAGCCAGGTCCCCGCCGCAGAATTCGTCATAGAGTCCTTCGGCAATGCTCGCACCCTCTTCAATCCCAATGCATCACGCTTTGGAAAATACACGGAACTGCAATTCACGGAGAAAGGTCGATTATGCGGGGTCAAAGCATTGGATTACTATCTGGAACGTAACCGAGTGGCGGTAGTGCCATCAGGGGAGCGAAATTTTCACATCTTTTACTATCTGATGACCGGCGCATCGCAAGAAGAGCGTCAGCATCTCCATCTCGCCGACAAGACCCAGTACCGTTATCTCGGCCAGCGCGCTGGTGCTGGTGTTCGTTCCAATGGCGTCCGTGACGATGACGCCAATCGTTTTGAGCAACTCAAGTTGGTGTTGAAGGCCGTCGGGCTGTCCAAGCGGCATGTTGCTCAGACATGCCAACTCATCGCCGCCATCCTCCATCTAGGTAACCTCGAGTTCACCGTCGACCGCAGCCGTGACATGGATGCGGCTGTCGTCCGCAACGTGGACGTCCTTGGCATTGTTGCCGATTTTCTTGGCGTGCAGGCTTCGGTGCTTGAGAACGCCCTCTCTTACAAGACCAAGCTCATCAAGAAGGAACTTTGTACGGTCTTTCTCGACCCCGATGGCGCCTCAGATAATCGTGACGACCTCGCAAAGACCCTCTATTCTCTCCTCTTTGCGTGGCTCAACAAATATTTCAACCAACGCCTCTCCCGTGACGACTTCGACACCTTCATCGGTCTCTTCGATCTTCCCGGCCCCCAGAACATGACCAGTCGTCCAAATTCCCCCGACCAGTTCTGCATCAACTTCGCCAACGAACGGTTGCAAAAATCTGTCCAGAAACGCATTTTCGAGTTCCACGTCAACGAGTACCAGATAGAGGGCATCTCTCGTTTCGTCCCTTCTCTACCTTACTTCGATAATGCCGAATGTGTTCGGCTTCTCCAGAACAAGCCTGGTGGCCTCATCCACATTATGGA